>CM053417.1:118457936-118578297 GCA_028644305.1 Xerus rutilus | reverse complement strand
CAGTGTTTCTCTATTTCTCTTATGTTTCCCATTCCCACCTCCCTTATTCATCAGCATCCACTAATCAGAGAGACCATTCGGCATTTGGTTTTTTGGGATTGGCTTACTTCACTTAGCATAATGCTTTCCAATTCCATCCATTTGCCTGCAAATGCCATAATTTTATTCTCTTTTATTGCTGAATAATATTCCATTGTGTGTATGTACCACAGTAGCAGAAGTCCTTTTGCAGACAGACTCCCAGAGAAAACTTCCCCAATCCTGTGTGACCAGGTAGAGAAGACCTCTTAGACCTGGAGTCACTAATAATATGGGCGACTGGGGAATTTGGTGGTTCTCAATGAGCATTTAATTCTGTGGCAGTGAAATTGATATGTGAGTGTAAATTCAAAGGATTTAATAGAGGAAACCTGCGAAAGTGTTCAAGAAGCTGTCCTCTGTGTAGGTGCGGCCAAGATACATCTTATAATTATATGTCATATTATAATTTTACACTAATAATTAACATTTATAATTATATACACTAGCATGATTAGTATACTTAGAATATTAGTAATTATAAGCAGACAACAAGTAATGATTCAAGCACTGAAAAATCATACACTTAAAACCGCTATTGTGTTTGTCAATAATGAAAAATGACTATGGGTGGGAATTAACCTTTCATTATAATGTGTCTGTTATTTCTTGAATGACAGTCTCATTTTTTTTCTTTTTTAAAAATAATTGTTTTCTCTAGAAAACCAACTAAAACAAAAAATGATAGAATAAATGTGAAGAAACTATATTTAGGTAATTGTCAGGGTCTTGGGAAAGGTCAGTCCAGTCTGTCCATTTACTTTCTATCTGTACACTCGCTTCCCAGGAATTAAGCCATGCTCCCTGTCAAGGGCGTTTTGAAATGACAAGTTATTAGCACCTCTGTTTTGGATCAGAGTCATCAGTGGTATTTCAACCTCCTTGGTTTGTGTGTTTGTAGAAGCACCAGCTTCATAAGACACCAGACCTTTCCAGGTTAGAAAAATAGACAGGGATAATCCAGAAGGCAAGGAGTTGGTAATGAGTTGGATCAAGAGCTTTATTTACCCAATATCCATGTCACACCTGTGGCACTCTGCAGTGGTGGTTCTATTCATTTGTAGCTAACGAGTATTAGAGGGTCTAAACAAGCTGCATTTTGAAATAAACATTAAAAAATAAGCAATAAAGCTGGGTGTGCTGGACTCAGGAGGCTGAGGCAGGAGGATCACGAGTTCAAAGCCAGCCTCAGCAAATGAGGCGCTAAGCAACTCAGTGAGACCCTGTCTCTACATAAAACACAAAATAGGGCTGGGGATGTGGCTCAGTGGTCGAGTCCCCCTGAGTTCAATCTCCAGTACCAAAATAATAAGAAGGAGAAGGAGAAGGAGAAGAGGAAGGGGAGAAGGAGGAGAAGGAGGAGGAGGAGGAAAAATGTAAGGCAGGAAGAAGAGCTGGTCAGGCTAGCAGTGGTGTAAAGCAATGTCTAAGTTGTCGTAGAAACCAAAGTGACTCGCCGTTTCTCATATATTTAACAAAACCTGTGCTCTTAATCTTAAGGAGTGAAAATGAAGAAAATCCCAAAACACAGACCAGGAAAAAGTGATAAATTCTCATTTCCACCGTGGTAATACATTATCCTTGAGTGTATAAAAAAAGACTTTTCTCTACATACTGGGCTCTTCATTAAAAAGAAATTATAATTCCATCCACCTGCTTCAGAAAGATGGAGGCTGTTTAAAACATACTATACCTATTATGATGTTCGAAATTGGAGTCTTTTAGGGATTAAAATATCTCAGGGAATGAGGGTTCAAATTAACAGACCCATTTCGTGACTTCACTGAGCCCTGACAGATCAATTTAATATTTGAACATCATTAATTTGAACATTTCTCATGCAATTTAAGGCTCCCACTGTGTAACACGCTTATGTATTGAGGATTCAGACTTCAAATGATGGTTAGGAAAAACCATTAAGGTTTAGAAATGGAAGAAATCATAGTAGTTAGGAAAACAGGATGGAATGTTCTACTATCTTCCTCATTTTGAAGCTTCCATATCCTAAAGGGGGAGCAGAAATTGATGCAAACTAAGACCGTAGGTTTAGATAATGTTTCATAGTTTGCATTTGTATATTTTATCCAGTATGTATAATGGAAGCTAGCAACACTGGTCAATTCTTACCCCAACCACCTTCTCCCCATTCATTTCTTCAGAACAGGTATTATGCCAACATAGAAATCCATCAGAGGAACTCAGAATTAACTCCATCAAGTAGAAAGTTAGTCCAATGGTAATTGTTAGGGTTCAGATATGAAGTGACCTCTGAAGAGCTCATGTGTTGGAACATGATTTCCAACATATCAATGTTCAGAGGTGAAATGATTCAATGGATTAGTAAGTGGATTAATCCATTTGGTGGGTTAATCCTTTGAATGGACTACTGGGTGGCCGGTGGGGCACAGAGGAAGGAAGTAGGTCAGTTGGGATCATTTATTGACTTTGGCTTCCCTCTCTCCCGCTCTACTTTCTGGTTACCAGGAGCAGGACATGCATTTCTGCCATGATGCTCTGCCTCACAGAGGTAGCTGACAATGGACCGAGCCTCTGAAACTGTGAGCCAAATCGACTTTTCCTCCTTTAAGTTGGTCTTGTCTATTTGGGTCATGGCAATGAAAACTCACTCAGTGATCATCCCATTTCTTTATTTTTCTTTTCAAATTGAACAGGAGCAAAATGTATAGATATTTAAGTGCAAGATATAAAATCAAGGATCAATAAATGGGATGGATTCAAACTAAAAAGCTTCTTCTCAGCAAAAGAAATAATCAATGAGGTGAAGAGAACGCCTGCATTTTGGGAGCAAATGTTTGCCACATGCACATCAGATAGAGCACTGATCTCCAGGATATGTAAAGAACTCAAAAAACTTAACACCAAAAAACCAAACAACCCAATCAATAAATGGTCTAAGGAGCTGAACAGACACTTCTCAGAAGATAGACAATCAATCAACAAATATATGAAAAAGTGTTCAAAATCTCTAGCCATTAGAGAAATGCAAATCAAAACTACTCTGAGATTTCATCTCACGCCAGTTAGAATGGCAATTATCAAGAATACAAACAAGTGTTGGTGAGGACGTGGGGGAAAAAGGCACACTCATACATTGCTGGTGAGACTGCAAATTGGTGCATTCACTATGGAAAGCAGCATGGAGATTCCCTAGAAAACTTGGAATGGAACCACCATTTGACCCAGCTATCCCACTCCTCGGTCTATACCCAAAGGACTTAAAATCAGCATACTACAGTGACGCAGCCACTTCAATGTCTATAGCTGCACAATTCACAATAGCTAAACTGTAGAACCTATCTAGGTGCCCCTCAATTTATGAATGGATAAAGAAACTGTGGTCTATATACACAATGGAATATTACTCAGTATTAAAAGAGAATAAAATTATGGCATTTGCAGGTAAATGGATGAAGTTGGAGAATGTCATGCTAAGCAAAGTAAGCCAATCCCCAAAAATCCAGGGGTTGAATATTTTCTCTGATAAGTGGATGCTGATCCACAATGTGGGGGGCATGGGATGAGTGCAGGAACTTTGGAAAAAGGGGAGGTGGGAGGAGGCACAGGGGTAGGAAAGATGGTGGAATGAGACAGACATCCTTACCCTAGGTACATGTATGATTGCACAAATGGTGTGACTCTACTTCATGTACAACCAGAGAAGTGAAAAACTGCTCCACTTGTGTACAATAAAAATAAAAAAAACAACCACTTATGCTTTTTCAAAGACACAAAGGACAGGAAGACAAAGAGGCATTCATTTTATGAATTGATCATTATCATAATCATAAAGCAAAACTAAAAAATAAAAAACCACCACCAACAACAAAGACTCGTGATCACTTTGATGGGCAATGTTTTCTTCTGCAAAGAATAGACTTCTTAAACATGTTCCAGTTTTTGGTCTTATAATAGCAATGTATTTTTTAAAAACTCAACCACTAAGGATTTGATTAAGGACATTTTCTTTAGTTCTATTTAAATAATCACTGATTTGATGATCATACTACACATAGAAATTTCAGAGCATCACATTGTACCTAATACATTTTTATAATTATTATGTCAATAAAAAAAACCAAACAGCATTAAAATTTCAAATACAGTTGACTTCTTCTTCCTGTTGTCTTTAAAGTGAATCAGGGTTGGGTTTCGAAAAGGAGATTGGTGTGTGAAAACCACGAATAACTGGCGTGTCTGAAAGTACAAGAGGAAGTATGAGGTATGGGTGATTTCCAATCTGCAAATGTGGTTTCTGCTGGACTTCATCTGGTCTGGACTTTCTCCTTGTCTGTCACATAAGTCTGCGATGTGACAACAGACATTCTCTCAAACATAAGTTTAAGGTCTCTTTTACAGAATAGTTCTTATTCTGTATTCAAAGATCTCTATTACAGCTAGGCACAGTGGTGTATGCCTATAATCCCAGCTGCTCAGGAGGCTGAGGCAGGAGGATCCTAAGTTTGAGGCCAGCCTCAGCAGCTTAGCAAGGCCCTAAGCAACTAAGCAAGACCCTGTCTCAAAGTAAAAAATAAAAAGGGCTGGGGATGTGGCTCAGTGGTTAAGCACCCCTGGGTTCAATCCCTGGTACAAAAAGTAATAATAATAATCACAAAGTTCTCTATTAAAGAGCACTCTCAGTGTGCAACCTGGTTTTGGAAGATCTGCACATTTAATAGTATCCCACATGAGAACTTTTGAACTGGAACAATGAGGCAAATTATAATTTTTTCTCTCCATGATAATACATTTGCCAAGCTCAAAAAATATGTATAGATACTGGATTTTGTTGTTAATGTGTGATTGAAGAAGGAAATCCTGTTGCTTCCAGCCAGTCTTGGAGAATTTTTCAGTCCAAAACCTTTTCCATGTGTTACCCAACAAGAATTATTCAGTTTTATTCCACACCTAAGTCACTTGGCCTCCTAGTTAGTATTATAATAGTTTGCATATATATATTTACATATACATATAAATTTATATATGTATATGTATACATGTATGTACCCACACATGTATGTATCTTCTTACATAAATAAAATCATCATATGTTATACATACATATACATAAAAATATACATGATTGCATAGATTGATCTTGAAATTGATTTCTCCGTTTGTCAGATTTTTAAAATTTTTATTGTTCTCTCTTTCTTTAATTCTAGCAAATAAAGTGAAGATTTGAGAATCTCAAAGTCCTAAAACAACATAATCTTTAAATAGAATCTCTTTTGAAGATTTTAAGATCCGGGCAGAAGTTATTGCTTTTTTATGTAAATTGTGAGGAAAATTAAAGATCTCATGTTGGTAGCAAAAGTTAAACCACACTAAGGCATCGATTCATTGAAAATGAAAATATACTGACAGATTCATTTCATGCTCCAGAACTTACAGTGAAGAATCTGCCCTTCCCACCACACATTCTACCTGGGTTTTTTTGTTTTTTGGGGGGATTGGGTACCAAGGATTGAACTCAGAGGCACTCAACCACTGAGTCACATCCCCAGCCATATTTTGTATTTTATTTAGAGACAGGGTCTCACTGAGTTGCTTAGCACCTCACTTTTGCTGCAGCTGACTTTCAACTGGTGATCCTCCTGCCTCAGCCTCCCAAGCCACTGGGATGACAGGTGTGCACCACTGTGCCCGATTACATGTTTTTATAAGTATGAATATACAAGATGTACAATAAACTACTTTCTGTGTTTCTCTGTTATAGCTCCAAGCATCAAAAGTTGATGGGATACTTTTCTTAAATTGCCAGCTGTATATATTTATAGCATCCACACCACAAAAGCTCTTCAACTTATGAGGTGCTGTGTCAGTCAGATTTTCATTACTGGGACCGAAATATCTGACAACAACAATGTAAAGGAGAAAATATTTCTTTTGGCTCAGTTTCAGAGGATTCAGTCTGTGGTTGGCTGGCTCCATGGCTCTGGGCCGGAGGTGAGGCAGAATATCATGGCGGAAGGGCATGGAGGAGGATGCAGCTCAGGATAGGGAAGCTGGGATAGAGAGAGAGAGAGAGAAAGAGAGAGAGAGAAGGGACTAGGAGAAAATAAACCATTTCCAGGGCACACCCTCCAGTGACCTACTTCCTCTAACTAGGCCTCAGTCCTGTGGATTAATCCAGAGCCTTCATGGTCTAATCATCTCCCCAAAGCCCCATTTCCACTGGGAACCATGCTTACAACAGGAGACTTTGGGTGGCACTCTAGATCCAAATCATAACATGTGGTTATATTCTAGGTGAACATATTCTAAGTTGCCAATGCATTTAATACACTTCACCTCTCACCCATAGTGACTTCCCACTAGGCATGCTGCTGAATCTGAGTCTCTTCCCTTCCAGATCCTGTGGCTGACTAAGAGCTGCAACTTGCTGCTGTGCCTAGTGTGGAGATACATTTTACACAGCATGTCACTAGCCTAAGAAAAGATCAAAATCCCAATTCAAACTTCAGTTTTCAGCTGGGCGTGGGGGATGCACACCTGTAATCCCAGGGACTCGGGAGGCTGAGGTAGGAGGATCACGAGGTGAAAGCCAGCCTCAGCAACTTAGCCAAATCCTAAGCAATTTAGCAAGACCCTGTCTCAAAATAAAGCATAAAAAGTGCTAGAGATGTGGCTCAATGGTTAAGCACCCTTGGGTTCAATCCCTGGTACCAAATTCATTTTCACTAAATGCATACTGAACATATACTGGTTTCCATTGTAAAGCTGAAAAATCTTCAGTCAAATCATTGTAATCCATGGACTATCTGCACTGTGTGTGTGTTCTCCAAAGAGAATGGTATTAATTTTTTAAATTATATATTTCTTCTTCAATTTTAGGGAAAAAAAGTTCTCATGCCATACCAGATTTTCAGGGTAACTGTTTATCTTTTAGGGTAGTTGTTATCTCAGCGACGTGCATTCAATTCAACTCGACTTTTTCTTGTGCATTAGATGGCTGGAGGTTTTCTTTATTTTCAGTAGCTTGTGTAAGAGAAAGGGTATAACAAAGACCCTGAAATCCTGTCCAAGCTGAAAGGGCTAAAGTTCAGCTTGGAGTTTGATTCATGTTGTTTTTCAGTAACTCACGGATGGCATTGGGCTTCACTAGAAAGTGTGAAGAAAAGGATTCTGAAATTAGAGGTTGGTAGGTTATCTCAAACAGTGCCTTGTTTGGAGAAGCCAAGGTGACAGGTGTCTCAAAGAAGCACACATTCTTTTAATGTGTCATATAATGTCACATCACTGTGGCATTTTTAAAAATAATGACCAAGGACTCACAAATCAGGTTAATTGCTCAAGCCACGTAGCGGGAACCTTAGAAGACCTTTCACTGTGACAAGACCCGAGAGCCTCAGAGCAAAGCCACAAAATCGCATCTTGTGCATGATTATAACATTCAGACTCTGCAGTTGAGAACAAAGGATCCCTATAGAGCCACGTTGTTTATTAGAACATTTATAAAACAAGCCAAGTGTGGAGAAGACCTCTAAGTCATCTGTGCTCTGTTTGGCTAATCTGTATCACAACATAGGAATTCAGGTGCTCCCCTAAGCTTTGAAATATTTATGTCCAGGGTGGGAAAAAATGAGTGTACTTAGATTAAGAAGATAACTGTGCATTCAAGGAATTTACATCTTCTCTTGTACTTTTCCTTCTCCAACTGCTAATAAAAGCTTAAGTGAGTTTTTAGAATGCAGATTCCCCCCATTGTTACTGCCGATCTTGTTTAGGGGTGTTATTTCAAACTATTTCGAGGTCTTTGGTATACCTAGGGGGAATATGAAGAAACAAAGTCAGGATATTATTTTGCCGATGTTTTGCTGAGTAATTCAACAGTTTGCTAGTGAGAGGTATATTTAGTTGTAATAACCTTTTGCTGTGGGACGTTGTTAGTGTATGATTGCGTGAGGTGTTCATTTCTTCCGCAGGAAGGAAACGTGCATTCTTACTGTTTTCTCAATTTAACTTAAATCTTATGATTTTGTGTTCGGAACAAACATCTACTTAATTGCTGGCACTAAGCATCCCCCACTGGCAGCCGTTGCCTGGCTGCAGAGATTATTTATCCATCTAGCAATGGTCAGGGGGAGACATCAAGTGAAATCTCGACTGGAGAAGGGCTAAATGACTTCTAAATGCAGTAACATTTCCCTGTGACTCATAAAACATTTATATCAATAAATAATTTTGCAGAACAGATGACTTCAAAACAAAACAAAACAACCCAAGGACATTTTTCTGGCTTTTAAAGGTATGCATACTCATCGGCTTTAGGAGGAGCACCTGGATTTTGACTCATTACCAAAGTCATGGATGTACATGGATGCAGGGAGGTAGTTATCTGAACCCACGTGCCTAGATGTGCATGAATTGTGAGAGCTCTGTGCATGTTTCTTCCTGTGTGTGATGGGAATAACTGTGGAATTAGGTGATACGTCACTGTGAATTGTTATTATTGGTTGCATCTCAGTACATTTTTTTAAAAACACCTAAAGCAAACTGATGGAAACAGATTGATTCTGCAAGGTTACATTACAGGAGCTCCTTATGCTAATTATTAGTGTAGTAATTAGTAGCAAATTATTAGTACATTAACTGGCAATTGATATACTAATAATTCTGAAACTAAGAAGCACCGTGTCGTCTGCTGGTTCTTAGGAATAAGTGAGAAGACCTTTTAGTGTGAGGTCAACTTGTTACATGATAATCGCTTATAATCACTTCAAATAAATGACCTATGACCAATCCATTGATACAGGTTCAATGTCACAATCTGGCATACGTAGGGTTTGCCTTGAAGTTTCAAATGAAATACGGTCAAAGAAGGTTTTGTGGAGTTTTGATCTAAACTGAAATCTTGCCTGGATCTCGAATGTTCTTTTCCTCCTGTGTCTTTGTTCCAGCATCTCCAGGGACTTCTACATGACAGGCTGTGGCTAACACCAGTTATCAGTGATATATCAGGGTGAGGAGATGTTAGGCTGTTGGGTCTTAACCACTTTATCTCATCCTTTCCCTTTTAGTCTTGTGTATGAAATACCCACCACCCCCATCAGCAAGCCAAGCATCCTCCTATTCAGTCTTCTGAGCTACAGCTCTCAGGGAATTTCTGCTCCACCTGAAAACCAATATTTGGAGCTTTGCATTCACAAGAGTTCATCTGGCCGCCTGCCAGGATTGGAGCCCGCCTGCAAAAGTCTCCTCAGGTACGAAGTTATCCAAATAGCCTTCGCTCATCTCTAAACTGATGATCCAGAAGAGAGCTCACCCCCTCCACCTCCTGCAAAGCTTGAGATGAGAGAGCCATGTCTACAGAGCTTGGGAATTCAAAGTGAAAATGTGTGTTTGGGGTGTCTTCCTAAAGGACACCTACTTGGTCCTGCAGAAAAACTTTGAGTAAAGAGACTGCGGGAAAAGCCCTTTGAAATGCATAGACAGCAAACAATTTCATTTCAAAGAATCTAGTTTCACTCCTTGTGACCCAGACGCAGAGCGCTGCAGTCAAGCATACATATTCATGCTTTGCTCATGTAACACACTGTGTATTACTTAAACAATAATTAAATAATGATTTGAAAATGATAAGCAGATAAACACCTCTAAAAAACGTTTGCAGATGTCCAACATGCTTGCCAATGGTTTTGCATGGACTGTTCTGAAGTCATTTGGCGAACCGAGATTTCCCCAGGTCATCCTTGGGTGGAATTGTTGCCACACAGGTTTCTGCAGAGAAGCCACCAGGCTGTGTGGCCAGGAGGGCAGGATCAATGCCTCCAGGGCTTTTCAAAGACCATGAAAGCTGTCAGGGCCAGGAGGAGGGTAGAGCTCCCTTCCTTGAGCCTGGGAAACTCTCTCCCTGCACCCTCCAGCTTCACCAAGTTTCGGTTCCCTGTCTGGTCCCCTGTGTGATGCCTTCAGTCTCTCAACACATCTTTTTTTTCCCATTTCTGTTCAAGGCTGGCCACATCCATCTCGGCACGGAAACAGAATTTCAATGGTGTTACAGCAGTAAATGATTCTCAACCCTGGCAGGACAGCCTGGGTTAGCTGGGGATCTTTAGAAAAACTCTGATTCCAAAACACCCCTTCACGGGCCAATTCAGTGTGTCACTAAGCAGAAGTGCCACGTGGCATGCGGGAACAGGGACCGGTGTCAACACTAGAGGGGTGATAGTGCTTTATCTCATCCTATCTTCTTCTCAGCCACCTTTCCCATCCATGCTGGCTGTTAACTCCTCACCTGATCAACCTGCACAATCAATGCATGGACTGAAATCACAGGGAGAATATTCCAGGTGTGCAGTTATTTTGTGCATTAGACTGTGTTTGAGCAATAATTCCTCAGAAGAGACTGAGAAAAATCCCCAGTGCCAGGAAGTGCAAGACCCCGGCATTGGGTTCAGAGCCAAGTTCCCGTCCTGACTATTTTCTTCTGCAGGACAATCAACTTCTTGCTTTTTTCTCCTCTACAAATCAAGACAAATGCAACTTACCTAATGTGTTATTATTAGGATGGGCGGGGCAGGGCATGAGGGTGCACTCCTGTTATCCCAGAGGCTCAGGACGAGGCAGGAGGATCACAAATTCAAAGCCACCCTCCCTCACCAACTTAGCAAGGCCCTAAGCAACTTAGCAAGACCCTGACTCTAAATAAAAGAATAAAAGGGGCTGGGGATGTGATGGAGTGGTTAAGTACCCATGGATTCAATCCCTGGTATCAAAAAAGAAAAAGATGAAATGGTTTTTACAGAAGTTGTTCAGTAAATATTGGGGTCTTGTAAATGTACAACAGAGGGGGATGCTCTTATATGCACATTCAAACTTTTCATTCAGAAAGCCATTCTGCAAGATCTGTGTGGGTGCACACACACGCAAACACACATATCCACATATCAAAAGTTGATGAGGCCTGGAAATACAGCTCAATGGACAGAGCTGGCCCAGCATGCAGTATATCCTGAGTTCTGTCCCCAGCACTGCGTAAAAATAACTGATGATCATCAATATATTCTTTTTTTGAACTAATATAGAGATATGAATGAATTGTTCGAATACACACTGAAAGCTCATTTATTTAAAAAATATAGATGAGTGATTATTACACTAGTATTATTATTATCACATCGTGATTATTATTATTATCTTGTCTTGATGCTAGCTCAGATAGTCTGGGTGACAAACACACTTTGACTTTATTTGTTTTGTACATGTGCATGGTTTCTGTGCCTCCGTAAAAATGCCAACCACACTTTTTGTTTCCTTCCACGAAAGTTTTTGCAGAGCTACGAAGAAAATGTAGGAAATAAAAGATAAGCTACCGCATGGAATAAAATTCATAAAAAGCCTTTCTGTAGTATTTCTCTGAGTGGCATCGGCTATATGTTCCTGCTGAGTGCTAAGTTTGTCTCTTTGATGACTCGATGGGATGGGGCCACCCTTCAGTTCCCCCTGCAGATGTATGATAGTTTAACTGTTCAAGTAGGTGATAAAACACACAGCCTTAGAAGGCTCTTAGCCACACTGTTCCCTGCAAACGAATGCAGGTTGCAACAAAGAAAAGTCTTTCTTAAGCAGTTTGATATTTAAAGCATCACTACACAATTATCCATTCTCCAAGACCTGCCTGGCAGAATTCATGGTTTAACTGAAGAGAACAGTAGCAAGGAGCGGCACTTCGGAGTTCACCAGATTTAGGGGATTTCTGCCATCATATTTTAACTGATAATAGAACTAACTACAGAGCTGGCTATTTGCTATTCTATGTCACAGTTAAACAAAGCCAATTACAACGGTGTGTGCTCAGTAAATGTGCTTCGGCACACATTACCCAATTATTCATCAGTGAAGTGTTGCGAAATTAATTTTGTAACATAATAGTAAACAGCAGAGGTAGCAGGCTCGATTTGAAGCAGGAGCCTGTGGGGGTATTTCTCACCCCCTGCGACATCGACATTTGGATCTGGATGGTGCTTTCTCACGAGGCTGTCTCCTCTGGTGAATCATGTGTGCAGCATTTCTGGACTCCATCTTCTACATAGCAGTAATGCCCCATCTCCTAACTCATCCACACTGTGGCCACCAACAGTGTCTCCAGACATTTCCAAATGACCACAAGGGAGTAAAATTCCCCTTGTTAGGAGTCATTGTAAGCAGAGAGCAGTGGTGCATGACCATAATCTCAGCAACTCCAGAGGCTGAACCAGGAGGATTAAACGTTCGAGGCCACCCATAGCAACGTAGCGAGACCCTATCTCAAAATAAAAAAATAAAAATTAGCTCAGCCGTAAGGTGCCCCTAGGTTCAATCCTTAGTATCCATGCCCCTCAAATCACTGTAATTCTCAATTTGCTTATTTTTACATTAGTATTTTGAAGCATCCCAGGTGGTTCCACTTTGCAGCCACATTTGAGAATCAGTGAGCTACTTTGCAGCTCAAAGTAGCCACCCTATACCAAAACACAGGTGCTTTTTTGGAAGATGTTAGAAAGGCAAACTCCCAGACCTGGAGAATCAAATCGGCATTTGACTGTCCCGGACATTCCTGTGCTCTTCAAGTTTGAGAAGCACTCCTCTGGCTCATACCCGTTCCTTCTGCTCAGATAAGTGTCTGGAACTCTTAGGTCCTGTGGAGCAGGCAGTCTCAGCTAGCAGGTATGAAGATTGTGTCATGGTGCCAGCACAGGAGATTAGATGGGGAAATACAGGCAGGGTAGGTGGAGGGGCAGAGGAAGCATCCATTGCTTGGTGAACAGCCAGTCAGATTCCCTTTAAGGGGCTTATGCTAATTAAAAGGATTCCAAGAGATTCTATGGGTTCGTGTTGGGTGACAGCTAGCTGCAGATCCTGGGGCAAAGCCAAGTGATCTAGATGGTAGAAGATGATAGAAGAGTCTTGGTTTTCACTGTCCCCCTGTTTCCTCCTAGCTCTAGGTGACATGTTTTTCTCTGCCTCCACTGGGACTGGGTAGTGCATTTTTAAGTTAGCCCCAGAGGAGTTCTCTCCTGACAATTATACCCAGCCAGTGCTCATCAGCTTTCTGTTGTGACAAACTGCCTGAGAAAATCAAACGGGGGGAGGAAGAAAGGTTTATTTTGGCTTGTGGTCTCACAGCTTTCGGTCTGTCGCTGCTTGGCACCACTGCTGTGGGCTGGGGGAGAGGCAGCAGGTCACGGTGGGGAAACACGTGGGGGAAAAGATGCTCACCTCGTGAACTGGAAGCAAAGAAGAAAGACAGACCCTTCCAAGGGCACACTCTCAGTGACCTCCCTCCTCTAACTAAGCGCCACCCCTTGCAGTTTCTAACAACTCCCAGCTGTCCATTCAATGATGTCCATCAATGGATTGATTCATTGATACAACCAGAGCCCTCAAGATCCAATGCCTTCCCCCAAGCCCCACCTATGGATGTCACTACACTGGGGACCAGGCCTTCAACACATGAATCTTGGGGCACATTGCAGGTCCAAACTAGAACACAGCCACAAAAACGAAAATCTATTTCACTTTAATCAAGTTGGAGGAGGCAACGGAAAATTATGGCACTCTACAGTGCTGTTAAATTTGTTACGAGAATTCTATAATCACACATGGTCTGTGGGTTGAATTCTTAGGAAAGACCATTTGATAAGATGTCTCAAGCAGGTTTCAAAACAAATACCTACTTTACCTTCTAATATGGTTTTTAAAGATTCTTATTGGACAATAATCCCAAAGAAGGAAACGAATAATGCGAAACAACTCCAGTGTTGTTAACTGCATGAGTCCAATATTGTGTTTGTACCTGGGAGAGATAGCATATGGACATTTAAGTGAGAATTTCTAATTTTTTTTTAACAACTTTCAAAGTGTGTCAGCCCACTAAATAACAAAGGAAAAAACAAAATTTTACCCATGGCAAGATGGTAGCTGTACAATGTTTACACGCATGAGGAAAAAACACAATTAAAGGTCTACATAAAATGTTATATAAAAGTCATATGTGTACACAAAAGATTTAGCATATGACTAAAAAATTATGTCCATTGAATTCACATTAATGATGATTGTTGTTCCATTTCAGGTCAAAGAGTAGGTCCATGTGTGAAACAGATAATTACGTAGTCAGTGCCCTGAATGTGATTCTAGTTTCAATTTCATCCTTATATTATGATTTGCAATCATTACTATCTGACCACTATTTATTAATGTTAAGTATTCATGAATACTTAATAAACTTCAATGTGATAGAAATGATTTTGTGAAAGTCATGGAGAAATGTTTATTAGATTTGAATTTGGGTTGAAAATACTGGCCTGATTGATTGCAGATAGAGACAAAGATATTTCTTAGGAAAGGAAAGGGATAAAGGGGCCGGCGGGGGTGGTGGGGAGAGTGCACACAATACATGCATATTCATGCATGCATGGAAATGTCACAAGGAAGCTCATTGATTTGTACAACTAATATGTGGCAACAATTATAATAATAATAAAAGAAAGAATAATGGAAAACAACATCTGTGCAGGCCATTTTTATTAATTTAGATTATAATTCAAACATTTATGCTATTGCATTTATAACCTATTGAAATTACTGACTCCAATTCAAATATCTCATAATTTTTAATGCTGTATATATTTTTTTTCTCCTTAGGCATGTGTTATTGGCAAATGAAAACTCTTTACATTAATGTTTAACATCATGGTACATTTTGTTCTCCAGCCTAATAGAATTTTATAATCAACATTTTAGCAGGAACTGCAGCATCTCTGTCTAAATCTATTTTGGTTATTGTTAATATATTCTCAATAAAAGCAAGGAGAAAGCTGTATTTCTTCCTTTAAAGTTTTGATTTTAAGCAAAACATCTATAAAGAATGATTTAATTAAAGTGTTAACTCTCCTTGCTATTTGAATGCATCCTAAGTTTTTTTATTTTTTATTTTTTTAGTTGTAGATGGACACAATGTCTTTATTTTATTGCTTTGTATGTGGTGCTGAGGATCGAACTCAGGCCCTCACGCATGCGAAGCAAGCGCTCTACCGCTGAGCTACAATCCCAGCCCACATCTTAAGTTTTTAATTGAAGTCAGCAGGGAAACTATGTTCAACTAACTGAATTTTTTTGCAGCAACACCTAGCAGAAATGCCATCACATTTATTCATAGAAACTTCTGCTGATTATTTCCCATTACTTGTGCCTTCAAGTGCAGTCTACGATCTGCTGTAGATCATCTTTGCAAAGAGGTTTGTATAGCAAAGAGCTTTGGAAGCATGAATACTACCTTCTTCCAAAGAAAAAGGAAGAATATCTACTGCTTACTATAGAAGATTTGGATCCTCGAAGTTCGGGGTTCCTCTTGCTTAATGTAACCCACTGCATGTGTATGAGACCAGCCCAGCCCATCTGCTTTGCTCCTGTGGCATTTGGAGGCACACAGATCTAATGAAAAATATGATAATGCTTCAGAGGCTTGCTGAATTGCTATGCATTTCCATGCATAGCAATACATCCTTTGTGTTGGACCCAGGAGTCTCATATCTTCCACAAGCTTCCATGAAACTGTGGAGGGTTAATTCTCTTGTTAGCTTGTAAGTAGGAAAAAAAAAATCTCAAGCTCTTCATGTTTTTTTTTAATGTGTGTAGATATCTGCATCCTTGCATATATGATGGTGGCAAGAAACTTACGAAGAAATTTCTTAGACTTTGGATTTATCACAGTGGCTTGTCAGAAGAGGGTCGGTGTCTGCAAAGATTTTTAAATGTACTCCCTCGATGTTGTTTTACAGTAGCCAAACTATTAGTTTCAATCATCAAGGACCATGTTCCTCCTCTTGTTCTACTATCATTCATTTTTGTGCTGTTATAATAAAATATCGGAGAATAGGTAATTTATAAAGGACAGAAATTTGGTTTTTCACTGTTCTGGAGGTTGAGAAATCCAAGGTCAGGGTGCTGACAGGTTTGGTTTTTCTGGTGAGGGTTGGATCCTCAAGAGGGAAGGAGTACTGTTGTGGAAAAGTCAGGAGATGGCACAGTAGAGGGGGGTCTTCAAGTCATCAGGATCATGCTCTTGAAGGGGATGCTGCCCCCTCTGCTTCCTGTCTGTGAGGTGAGGAATATACTCTGACACACACTCCGTGTGATTGCCATATGGAGCCCCCACCAATGGCTTCAAAGCAATAGTCTACTCAGTCATAAACTAGAAAATTCAAAACTGTGAGTCAAAACAAACCTTTTCTCTTAGTTACTCTTTGTAAGTACTTTTATATAGTGTCAGAAAACTGATAAATATAGGACATGTTGAAACCATTGAAATTTTCCTGCAAAAATTGCATATGTATGTTTATGTGTACGTATATGTGTGCATACACATACATGCCCATGTGCAAACATTTTTATATCTAGCATTTAGTATTTCATTGAGGTGGGGGACTTCTTTACTTCTAAATATTAATTAAAGCAGTGATTGTTCATCTTGGAAGCGCACGAGCCTGGGGAAAGCAAGCACTTTTAGTGCCTTTCTAGATAAGCAACATCAAAATCTTATCAAATCCTCTAAGGGAATTTTAAATGGCTTTCCAAATTGGAGAAGCTTTGGTCTACATTTGCAAAACGTAATGTCCTGCTTTATTGTCATGTTCAGTCTTTGTCAAACTTTAAGACACAGGCCAATTGCATGCACGCTCTTGATAAAAATCAGAATCTCATTTGCTACGTCTGACCTGGGACCTGAGACTCTGCATTTGCAACAAACTCCTAGGTGAAGCTATTGCTCATGGCCCAAGGTCTCAACTTGGAGTTGCAACATCTTGATTGGTTTTCCCCTCAAAGAAACCCAAACTGTACAAAACTAAACAATGCAGCAGAGCAAGGGTTCCAGCTATTGCCATGCAGAATATGCTCCTAAAGTAATCCTGTTTGGACCATGCTGGTGAGCTAAGGAGTAAATGCTTAGGCACAGGAGAAATATTGCTGTCAGGAAATTAATCCATTCTCTCAATCAAATGCAATGAGTTTTACCACCTCAACCAGAGTGTGCTGTGGAATTAATCCCACACCATTAGGATGTTTTAACCAACTGGATTCCCCCCGAGACAGTCTTGGCATTACGGTTGCTGAAGGAAACCATTACTCTTTCATTTATTCATTGAGACCACATTGGCACCTCAATTGCATTCCTTTCGATTACCATCCTGGAGAGACTACCATTTCAAAGGAGTTGTGCCACCCTCTTCGCATGTGAAGCATTACAAATTGCCTTGCTACAGAGGAAAAAGTATGAGATCTAGAAGGACCTTCCCACTGGGTTTTCAATGAAAATACTGAGTACAGAGATGGAAATACGCTGTGGCTCAAATCACACACACATACACACACACTCACACCTGTTTCCCTTTCCGGCTGGAGGTGAAGATTAGGATGCTATTATAAGTCTGTGCAGATGACTGTAACTGAGAAATCAGGCACCTCCCCAGGAGCTCATTGCACCTATTGCCCCATTTCTTTTTCACAAGTTGGCAGGGTAAGTGCAAACTAAAATGAAGGATGAATTACCATCTCTCCATCAGGCCAGAAAGTTCATGGGGGACCGAGAGCAGTAGAAGAAATAGTAGCTTTCAGAAGCAAGCAACAAAATAAATGAAAACACTGGAAATACAGACACAAGCACTGTTGCAACCTTAGGTATGGGTCCGCCCAAAGACAGGGAGCAAATAATCCAGCAAGCATATTAGCACAAAGACCTCCATGCACGTGTCCTTCCATTGGTGTGATGTGACTCAGCTTGGGACATGGTAATGCCAGCGGGTGTGTTACTCCAAAGATAGATCCACGGTGCTGTAAGATGGTAGTGTCAGATAGTATATTAAGAAGGTCTAAAAGTGTATGAATCTGGGAACCTGAAATGGAAACAGAATTTCATCCATCAGAGCTAAAAACATTAGAGGGATAGACAAGTCTTTGTGGTAAGGACCTATACCACAAGCCAACATCCAGGGAAGAAATATGGAAAACGTTTTCCAAATAGAGAGTCACGAGAGAATGCGACTGCAATAATAAGCAACAGAAAACTACTTGTAGTGATAAACAGTATGAGAGAAAGGGAGGTTTGCTGAGAATTTGAAAAAAAAAAGTGAAACGCACTAATTTTAGTTGTGTGTGTGTGTGTGATCATGCAATAGAAACTGAGAACTTAATTTATAAGCTGTACTGTGTTGGTCACTGTTCCATTACTATAACAGATAACTTGAGGCTGTCAAATTATAAGGAGAAAAGATTTAATTCTGACTCATAGTTTTGTAGGTTCTGTTGCTTTGAGGAGGCGGCACTTCATGGCTGAGCGTGTGGTGCAGTTCAACTACTGACCTCATGACCAGGAAGCAAAACAGAAAGTGAGGAGGGGGCCAGAGTCCCATGATTCTCTTCAAGAACACACCCCCAATGATCTAACTTCCTTCCAACATACCTCACCTCTTAAAGATCCCACTGCCTCCCAATAGTGCCAGGGAACCAAGCCTTAATGGATAGGCTTTTGGGGGAATCTGAGATCCAAATTATAGCACTTACTCAGTCTGTAAGTAGTAAAGCAGGAAAACCCCAAGATTGTTTTTAAAAATTTGGTGGAGTACTCCTGTAATCCCAGCACCTCAGGAGGCTAAAGCAGGAGGATCACAAATTGGAGGCCAGCCTCAGCAACTAGGCAAAGCCCTAAGGAACTTAACAAGAGACTGTCTCAGAATTAAAAAAAAAAAAAAAGTTAAAAATGGGCTGAGGATGTGGTTTAGTTATAAGTGCCCCTGGGTTCAATCTCTGCTACAAAAAAAAAAAAAAAATTACCTATATTCAACTACTGCTGGATTAGACCAGGAATTAATTTCTAAACCATGAACAGCTAAATGCCATCAGCTAATGTACAATAAAGCACTAACATTGAAAGAAAGAAAAAGAAAATAACAGTTATCTTTACCTCTACCAAGCAAAAACAGCTGTCTTTCCCGAGAAATTCCCTCTTGCCTAGCAGTTTGGTAATGAGGACGTGTCTCTAATCCTACAGGCACTGCTGAGATTCAGGAAAGTCCTGTTTCCTGGAGAAGAGACACCGCCTTGGTCACATAGCTGGAAAATGTCCAGTCTCGTCCTCTGCTGCACCTGAGGTATTTGCAATCTGCTCTCCTCCTGTCTCTGAAGTTGAAGCTCCCTCCTTGAAGCTAGTGTCTTCTCTGCCTGCCTGGACACCTTTCCTCTGCCCTGCCTTGCCGTAACTCTAGTCTATCTTCCCCATTACCCGTCTCCAGCTCTGCAGACATATTCAGGCATGTGTTTCTCTGACAACCGCTATGCATTCTTTTCTCCTTTCGTTGCCCTCTTGGATTTTTGCAAGGAAACAATTGCTTTGGGACCCTGCACACATGCATGCTTTAGCACATCCAGAGACTCGGCCATAGTCAGAGCCTGGACTCAGATTCCACTGGTGGAGCCGCAGGCTGTGGCTCAGGGGAACTGTCCATAGGAAGGAAGCGGCCACACCCATGGGAGATTGGAGCCTTGAAACTGTTTAGATGCTATTAGATTCATCAGGCAAGAAGCTACAGACCTGAGCATCCCTCCGTCTGCTTGATGGACTCCTAAAGGACACTCCCTCTCTATCAGACACTTGGCTGCTTCATTTGTGTTTTTATCAGCCTGTAGTATTGGGCTGACTCAGAAAGTGGTCTATGATTTTGTTAGCAATCTGTCTGTGCTTCCAGACAAAACATCCGTGCCCAGCTGCCCCCAAACTAAGATGTTGCAGCTGATGTGAATGGAAGATTCCCCGGCGCCCTGGAAACACAGCAAATCACCCGCTCTCAGACTCAGGGGACATCAGATACTTTGACCTGGACCACCCTGTGAGGTGCTCCTATTTGAGGATCGATTGCCATCCAACGGTTTCTTCCGCAGGTGCGGGTACTGTTTTACTGCCCCAGTTGGTACACATGGTTACCATATAGCTCCGTTATTCAACTAAAAATGGGAAAGAATAGAGATGAAATTGCTCAGAAACTATAGGGGTGTTATTTCATGGAGTGACTCTCTTGGAACTCTTGCCAAGTGAAATGTGAGTAAGGAGAATGATTGTGTTTCCGGTGATCTCTGGTCCTCTAGAGGGTCTCTTGGTTTCCTGTTAACATCTTGAAGGAGGAAGACAGGAATCAAGGATGCAGAGGGAGTCATGTGGGGAGGGCTACCTCATCTGTCCTGGTGGCCCTGAGCTAAAATGAGAGGACAGAAACAGACAGTGGAGACTGGAGAACAGGACCCTCATTCCCCTCAGTCATGTAAGGACGGGGCTTCATAAGTATTGACATGGTATGACGATATCTTGGAAGATTATCATCTGTCTCTGTCTCTGTCTCTCTCTCATCTCTCCTGGGGCCATGACAAGCTTCTCTGAGCAAGCCGTCACTTGCAAACACCCATAATCTCAATTTGAGACGAGCGGGGGAAATACTGTAATGTGATTTGATAGTTTGAGGCTGGGAATTGTGGGTCTCCTGAGCCTTTCTTGACATGCAGCAGATCTGGAACTCTATGTATGGTACAGAGGTGACGTCTGAGGGTCCACAGGAGCTAAGCCAATGGAGGCAAATTTGCCACGTGCAAGCTTGGAGACCAGAGGCACACACTGGGCCTGTGGGCTGCAGCGTGAGATGCTGGCACCTGCTTCCAGCAGGTTAGAGCAAGCAGATCCAGCCTGGTACAGAAGTGGACCACATGGGTCCCTTTATAGCAAGGAGGAAGATTCCAGACATCCACAGGGATGGAAGACAACCTTCCCCAGTACCCTGAGGTCCACCCTGGTATTTGGCCCATGCACAATTGGGTGATCTTGGAAAAAAGAATGAAATAGTGAGACAAGTGAGAGAGCATTACTTCTTAGGTACGAGGAAGCCCATAAAGAAATAGGCGTGCTCTGCACCTCTGGGTACGGAATGGAACCTTTTCCACGGGAGAACACCAACACACGACGCTGAGCTCCTCACCTTTGCTTTCGGACATCTGACAGAACAGGCAAATCTCCAAATTGCTTTTTGAATACAGTCTACAAAGTCACAGTGACTTTGAGGTCATTTTTCGGTCAGAGGAGGAGAGGATTGAAGATTTAGCCCTACATTGCGGTCCCCGATTGTCAAGCTGGGAGGAGCAGGAATAATTCTTGCTAGCTGGGAAGGCGTGGCGAGGCGTCCTTGGGTTAGCTGTTCCGCTCTCCCCCAAAACGTCTGCAAGCTGGCTCTGGGCAATGTGCTCCCACGCAGTCTTTTTGATAGAAACACTGCCGTTCGAAGTATCAGGGAGCACCCTTAGAGTTGCATTATTAAAAACATATTTTAGCTGGAAAGTTTTGCAGGGATTAAATGTCTTGCTCCTACTGGTCTTGGGAGAGATCTGGGTAGTTTCGAGCATTACGATTACAGAACTTTGGAAATGCAGCCATTTATCTCCGTACATTCGTGGAAGCTGCAGACTTCTTTCCCAGGATGTCCTTTAAAAATGCATACCGTGGATACGGAAATAATCTGCAGATGTAGGCTTCTCCCAGCGTTGAACTTAGCTCAGGAGATGTCTTTCATTTCCCTAATGGTTTAATTGCTCAGGGAATCTGTGCCTTTCTCTACATCTTAGTTACACACAAAAGCCCTTTGTTTTCCTACATACAGGCTAGGGAAAAAGTCCATTTTAACCACATCCCTTCGAGGGGATAGGTAAGCATAAAGGCCACGTGCAATTTTAAGTTTTAATAATTTTAAATGAACATAAGACTGATGAAAATGCCCTTAGAATATTGTTCATTCATCAAAGCCCAATTCTCCGGAGGAACTCAGGGTCAAGTTCACCAACTCAATTTACGAAATTGCTCGGCAGCAAACTGAGAACATTTTTGCCAAGTTAGAAATTTGCAAAACGGAAACTTGGAAATTTCAGAAGATGGAGCAAGTCATTGCTTGTAATGGAACATGCTTTCTTGTGTCGAATGAGATCACTTTAATCATATGCACGCACAAATTTATCAAAGCATAAAGTAACCCATCGACCCAATAAAGACCTCGGGCAGAACAATCTGCCTACGCAATGTGTGCAGATGTCTTGAAGGATTGGATACAAAAGGCATTTTGACAGGCAGTTTTGATTGCCAGGGAATAAAAGGAGCCTCATATATAAAGTTTCAAGTGTGAAAGTTATAGTCAGTTCTCACTGAAATAAATGATTGAATTAGTAAATGAGGAGAAGAGCAAGAATTGTAATAATTTATAGAGCTATTCCTTAAGTGTGGGCTGTTTGTAGGGACTTCTTTCCAATGAGTCCAGGACAGAAAGGGGAGAAAGGTAACTTTATGGAGGAGAAACCTGATAAACACCATCTCATGCAAGTGGTCAAGGGAAATTACAACAGGGCAGTCGTATTGATATGACTTGATGAAAATAGTACTGTAGCCGATACCTGTGATCCCAGAGGCTCCAGAGGCTGAGGCAGGAGGATCCAAAGCTGGAGGCCAGCCTCAACAACACTTAGCAAGGCCCTAAGCAACTTAGCAAGATCCTGTATCTAAATAAAAAATAAAAGGGGTGGGAGGATGCAGCTCAGTGGTCAAGCCCACCCTGGGTTCAATGTCTAGTACTACTACTAGTACTACTACTACTAATAATAATAGCACTGGACATCTGTGGTCTTCCTCCCCCAAACTATTACCCTTGACTAATCATAACAAATAAACCAGAAAACTCAAGTTAAATAAGGAGAGAGAGACATACAGCAAAGAAGACATGCCAACTCAATCTAAAATTGATCATTAGGTGCGAATAAGAAAATCTGCATCAGCTATGGACTTTGGTCAACCGTAATGTATCTAGGTTGCTTACTACTTGCAACCAATGTACTGAAAAGGTATATGATGTTGATAATGGGGAAAACTGATTGTGGGTTATGTGAAGAATCTTTGTGCTATCTTTGCCATTTTCTTTAAATTTTCTTTAAATCTAAAATGATACCATATCTTTAAAAAAATTTATTAAAAAGTTTAAGAGGTGTGTTGTCGAGATGCCTTTAACCAAGTGTAGTGGTACACACCTGTAATCCTAGCACCTTGGGAGGCTGAGGCAGGAGGGTCACAAATTCAAGACCAACTTCAGCAACTCAGTGAGACCTTCAGTAACTTAGTGAGACCCTGGCTCAAACTAAAAAACAGAAAGTGCTGGGGGTGTAGCTCAGTGGTAATGCACATCTGGGTTCTCTCTGAGAGAGAGAGAGAGAGAGAGAGAGAGAGACAGAGACAGAGAGAGAGAGAAAGAGAGAGAGAGATCTAAAAATAATGAATGTTTCCTGCAAAGCAGCTCAAATATGATGTCCTGCTTTTCCTGACATCTCTTTTCCAGAGTAGATCACTGACTTCCCGCCCCATGGTTTGCATTATTGCCCAGAGCTGTTAGTTGTTTAGCTGCTGCATTAGTAACTGTATGGCCTTGGGCACTTCCTCTCTCCTCTAGCACATGGGATACTACTCCAAAGCATGTTTCATAAGTTTGAGTTTCCTTAGCATTTTATCAGGACCTCTGCCTGGCTCCTGGGTGTTTTCTGACTTAAGCTATATTTTCTTTTTTTTTAAATTTTTTAAAAGAATTTTTTTAGTTGTAGATGGATGCAATATCTTTATTTGATTTATTTATTTTTATGTGGTGCTGAGGATCAAACCCAGTGACTCACGCATGTGAGGCAAGTGCTCTACCACTGAGCCACAACCCCAGCCCAAGCTATATATTCTTATATGCATAAGTCTCCATCCTACCTGTTGTATTAGGATATATATATATACGTGTGTGTGTGTGTGTGTGTGTGTGTGTGTGTATTCATTCTTCCTGCTTCCTCCATGCTTGGTACAATTCACCACGGGCAGCCAGCACTTAGTGAGCCTTCAAAAACCTGCACACATATCTTCATTTCGGAAGAGCTCAAAATGGCCAAGATATGGAATCAAATGAGCTGCGCATTGATGGATGAATGGATGAGGAAAATGTACACACACACAATGGAAGAATGTTCAGTTAGAAAAGCAATGATATTCTGCCTAGTATATATTTTATAAGAAAATAGAAGAGAGGAGTTTAAAGTTTTCCAACACAAAGAGAAATAAAAATGATAATTACCCTGATTTAATTATGTGCACATACAAATTATCACACTGTACCCTGTGTTAGTCAGCTCTCTGTCACTATGACAAAACACCTGACAGAATCACCTTCGAAGACAGATTTATTTTGGCTCAAAGTTTTGGAGGTTTAGTTCCGTACTGGTTAGCCCCATTGCCACAGGGTTGTATAAGGCAGAACATCATGGAGAAGGGATGCCAGCCAATGGAGCAAACTAATTACCCAGTGGCTGCAGGGAAGCCAAAAGAGAGAGAGACAGAGAGACAGGACAAGATACACCCTTCCAGGGCATACCCCTAGTGATTGACTATCTTCCTCCAACTCAGCCCTCTGTCCTGTGATTCCACCATGTCCTAGTAGTCCATTGAGTTATGAATCCATTAATGGATTAATCCACTGGTGAGCATAGAGCCCTCATGAGCCAATCCCTATCCCAAAGCCCCACCTCTGGACCTTGCTGCAATGGGGACCAAGCCTTCAGCACGTGAGTCTTTGGGGGATGCTGCAGATCCCCACCAAAACATACTCCAGGAAAATGTAGAATTATTATTTGTCAAGTTAGATAAAATGAATAAAGTAACGCAACGTGTTTATTGAAAACTATTTGCAAGTGGCGAGGGAATCAAAACATTGACAGCAAAGAATTGCAGGTGCCTCTTATTTTTCCAAGTTCCATTTTTACAGCTCTTTCAGGGAGACAGATAATGTCCAACTTGTTCTTCAGGATTTTCTAGGGAAACAGTTCTCTGAACTTCAGCAGGGTGCCATTTCTGAATGTTAAAACTAAGACGTATCAGAAGAAAAACATTTTTTCCTTCCTCTACCACCACATGCTGTTTTCAACAGAGATAGAAACATAACTGAACTCAATGGTACAAGTCCTGGAAGATCATTAAGTTTCTTTGCAGCTTACTCTTTTGCTAGACAACAATGACTTCCAACTTCTTTTTTAGTTAAGTGTTTTTTTTTTCTTTTGGTGATAAATATTTACGTCTTTTGATTTTTTCTAAATTTGTTTTCTTAATTTGTTCTAATTAGTTATACATGACAGCAGAATGTATTTTGACACATCATACATGAATGGAGTATAACTTCTCATTCTTCTGGTTGTGATGATGCAGAACCACACTAGTTGTGTAATCATATATGTAAATAGAGTAATAATGTCTGATTCATTCTACTGTCCTTCCTCTCCCATAACCCTCCCCTCCCTTCACTCTCTTCTACCTAATATAAAGTAATTCTATTCTTCCGTAGCCCCCCACCTCCCACCTTATTGTGAGTTAACTTCTGCATATCAAAGACAGCATTCAGCCTTTGATTTTTTTGGATTGGCTTATTTCACTTAACATGATATTCTCCAGCTCCATCCATTTACCTACAAATGCCATAATTTTATTCTTCTTCAAGGCTGAGTAATATTTCATTGTGTATATATAACATATTTTCTTTATGCATTCATTTGTCAAAGGGCACCTAGGTTAATTCCATAGCTTGGCTATTGTGAATTGAGCTGCTATAAACATTGATGTGGCCGCATCACTGTAGTATGCTGATTTTAAATCCTTTGGGTATAGATTGAGAAGTAGAATAACTGAGTTAAATGGTGGACCCATTCCAGGTTTTCTGAGGAATCTCCACACTGCTTTCCAGAGTGGTTGTACCAATTTACAGTCCCACCAGCAATGTATAAATGTACCTTTTCCCTCATATTCTTGCCAAACTTATTGTTATTTGTATTGTTGATAATTATCATTCTGGCTTGAGTACTATGTTGTCTTTGATGCCTGAAGTACAAATTTAAACATAATAATCACCAGGCTTGGCAGGGACACCTATAATCCTAGTGGCTCAGGAGGCTGAGGCAGAAGGATTGTGAGTTCAAAGCCAGCCTGAGCAACTTAGAGAGACCCTAAGAAACTGAACAAGACTCTGTCTATTAAAATATAAAAATAAAAAGGGCTAGGGATGTGGCTCAGTGATGGAGAGTCCCTGGGTTCAATCCCTGGTACCCAAAATTAAAAATCTAAAAAGGAGGAGGGAGAGAAAGAGAAGAAAGAAGATGAAAGGGGAAAGGGAAGGAGAAGGATGAAGGGAAGGATGGAGAGGAGGGAGAGAAAGAGGAGAAGGAAAAGAAGAGGGTGGAGAAAAAAGAAGAAAAAGAACAAGACAGGGGGAGGAGGAGAGAGGTAGGAAGGGGAGGAGAGAGAAGAAAAAAAGAGAACAAGAGGAGAAGGAGGATGCATAGAGGCACCTAGGTGGTGGAAGGAAGCACCACACATGACACGACTATCTTTCCTCCTACTGGGAGGTCAGTCTTAACACACGAAACGTTCATCAGGAGACTTGGGTCGCTAGAGACTAAAGGGATGCTGCTGTGTGACCTCTGAACCAACCCTGGGCTCAGCAACACCCCTGGGAAAGGGGTCCAAGTACCTCAATATTCATTTGCCAGCTCTTTAAAAGAAGTGCAAAGACATGCAAATGAAAAATCCTAACAGAATTTGTGAGAAAATGCACCATCATCATTCATGACGTAAGGAAATTATAGAGACACAAAAGCACAAACCATGATTTAGTCAACCTTTTCATTGTTGCGACCAAACAACATGACAAGAACAACTTAGAGGAGAAAAAATTTATTTGGGGCTCATGGTTTCAGAGGTTCAGTCCGTGGTGGGCTGACTCCATGGCTCTGGCCTAAGGTGAGGCAGAACATCATGGTGGAAGGGCATGGAGGAGGAGAGCAGCTCAAGACATGGACCAGGAAGCAGAGAGAGCTCTGCTCACCAGGGACAGGACATAGTCCCCAAAGGCGCAGCCCAGTGACCACCTCTTCCAGCCACATCCCATCTACCTACAGCCACCGCCCAGTTAGCCCATATCAGAGAATTAATGCACTGAATAGGTTAAAATTCTCATAACCAATCTTTTCACGTCTAAATCTTCTGGTATTGTTTCACCATGAGCTTTTGGGGGACTCCTAATATTCAAACCAAACAAACCATAAGTAAAAGAAGATTCACCAATTTAACCACATTAAAGTAAAGAATTCCATCAAAGGCACCATAAAGTGTGTGTGTGTGGGGAGAGAACAAAGTTAATTAGTTAATTAAACCAATGCATTTGATTAACTAGAGAATGTATATAATATTTCCTTAATGTGTTTTCCCATATACTTTTTGCACATTTTTTAAAACTCTACATATGACTAGTGCCTTCCTCTGTTTTCTGTTGCTCAACCAGCTGACACTGGGTATTTCATGAGGAAGAGAAATGTATTTCTGATCTCTCTGTGGAATTGGAAGTCCAGGGTTGAGGGGCTACATCTGATGAGGGTCTTCTGTCTGGGAGGAGCTCTCTGCAAGGTCTCAAAGCAGTACAGGGTATCACATGATAAACAAAACCAGTGTGTAAGAGAGATCTGGCTTTCATGAAAAGCACACTTGCTTGATAACCCATTCATTCGTTAACCCATGAATCTGTGCAGGCATTAATTCAGTCATAACACCTCACAACACCATCAGCTCCAGAACCCTCCTGCAAGTACCCTCAATGTCAGCCTTGGGGATTAGGGTTTCAACTCATGAATTCTTCAGGACAAACATTCAAAATATACCAAGCAACTGTTATAATAAATAGTTATAAACTGTTATAATAAATAATAAAATAAGAAATAAAATAAATAAATAAACTGTTATAATAAATAGTCAGTTTTTAAAAGTTCCATGTCATTTTCCTAATTTTAAATACAGTATAATTTCTATATTGATTGTGTACTGGGGCAACTTGATTAATTGTCTTATTTGTTCAATGATTGGTCTGTGAATTGTTGTGAGTTTTCCATGTAGCAACCATTTCATTTATAAACTGTGTTATTTGTATTTCTTTGCAATTGTTATTCTCTTTACTTATGGATTAATTTATTGCTTTATGGCATGAAGCTATAGCATTCAGTGCAGGCTAGAATAGAAATGTTTCTGGACTGGTACTTGGTATGAGCTGTGCATTTGTAGTTTATTAGGTAAAAATGTTTACTTGTATTTCTATTTCACTAAGGTCTGTATCATGAATAAGTATTTGATTAAATGTTTAACAAATTCGCCTCAAGGAGACTTTGATTTTTTTTCTTTAGAAACAGCAAATTTGTAGCATTTTGTGAATAATGACATATGTGTGCATTATTCCGAGTTTATTCCAGTTCTTGAAAAGACTCAAAAAAAAATTAACCTGATAGAAGATACTTCTGAAAATAGAGAAAAGTAATTTGGCAATAAATCCTTATAAAATATGGTGTATTTCATAATGTAGCAGGGCATATTATCAGTGATTTAATGCTGAATTATGAAGCATACAGTTTCCACATTATCATTTACAATCCTGAAATCAATTGGATGTTAGCGGTAGGATTAAGAGGCACCACGCATAAGTACTTATTTAATACCTTGAATGCCATGGATAAATATCAGATAGTAGACTCACATGTAGCCATAAGAGGGAGGATTTTGAGGGGCTGGGGCTGTGGCTCAGTGGTAGAGTGTTCGCCTGTCACATGTGAAGCACTGAGTTCGATTCTCAGCACCTCCTAAAAATAAAATAAAGGTATTGTGTCCATCTACAACTAAATATATATATATAGCATATGAAGAATTGAATTGAAACATCATTCTCTGATGGATTTCATAAGATCCTGAATTTAAAATCTTTAAAAGAACTCATAATATGTGTGTGTGTATATATATATAGATATATATAGATATATACATACACATATATATATGTCATACACATATATATAGGAGGATTTTGATATAAATTTTCTACAACATAATGTTCACACCATGTTCGTACAAATTACATCATTTTCCTAGGCTGAACCTGTGAGATGTTCTCTCATGTCCTCTGGGGCTACTAGTCTGTGGTTATTCCCTATTTCCAGTCTTGCTGCAATGTGCTTTGGTGACCCTGATGACCATCATCTCCGTGGGAGGAGACCCCCAAGGTGACTTTGAGTAGAGAGCACCCACACATCCAGGGATGGCCAAGCATCACTTCCCAGCATGCTCTCTGCTTCATAGTGTGCAGGTAAGATGAAGAGCATCAATACCTTTTGCTTTTCAGGGTGAGAATATAACTTGCAAATAGGTTTGCCGTGCTCCAATTAAATGGCCAGTGTGGGTCTCATCAGGGTGTCCATTCAGATAATCTATTGACTGAATATTTTAAGATGTCTATGTTTTGCTCAACTCTAAAATGGCCCAATCTTCTCCACAAAGCCATGAGAACTTTGAATGATGGGTCTTTGGTGCCACAGATCTCTAGGCTCACTAGCAATGGGAGCTCCCTGCTCATTTATAACAGTAAATCATTTGTTTCTGAGAGTCAAGCCCATGTTCCTTCCCATTCATGCCATCTTGTTAGGAGGAACTCGAGTTTACTATTTAAGCAGGGGCGATCCACGCAGTCTCGTGCACTTTTGAATCCTGAAAGATGTCGTCATGGTATTCATCAGAGTGAGAGGCTTGTGAACATTTGCTGGGGAAAGAGAAATGTCCATTTATTTTATACAAGAACAACAACAACAAAACACAAACAACAACAACAACAAAAAAAACTCCTGAAATATAGAGTTCTTCTCTGCCAATTCTAGGTTCTTGTTCCATAATAAAATAACATTCAAGAAAAGGATTGAATTGAAACATCTTTCTCTGATGGATTTCGTGAGGTTCTGAATTTAAAATCTTCAAGGAACAGTGGTGCCATAGATCTGCAGCCTGTTCATTTAAGTGACAGTCACCTCTTGTATTCTCAGTGGATTGGTTCCAGGAACCCCCATGGATACCAATATCTCTAGTTGCTCAAGTCCCATGCAAAAATGGTATATAGTGTTTGCACCTAACCTACACAGATTCTCCTATATAAACCATCTCTAGGTGACTTAAAAATCCCTAGTATAATGTGTGTGCTCTGTAAATAGCTGTTATGCTGTATTATTTAGGAAAAAAAAACAAGAAAAAACCGTCCGTATGTTCAGTACAGACACAATGTGTTTTTTCTGATCTTTTTATCTTCATTTGGTTGAATTCATAGATCTGTGGCACCCACATGTAGAGAGAGTCTACTGTGTATGATTTAAAAGGAAAATGTCCTCTCACCTAACTAGTCATTTTTAAGCCCTCTTCTTTATAAAATCATTCAGTTTAATATATGTGTGTTCTGGAAATTCTGCACAGAAAATAACAGAAGTCATGTGTCATAGACTGAATGTTTGTTTTCCCCCCAGAATTCATACGTCAAAATCCAACCCCCAAGCTGATAATACAAAATGGCGAGCCCTTTAGGAGGTGATGAGATCATAAGGGTGCAACCCCATGAATGGGGTGAGGGTCCTTATAAAAGAGACCCAGAGAGCTCCTTGCCCCTTCCACCATGGGAGGACCCAGGAGAAGGCTCCATCTGTGAGCCAGGAAGCAGCCCTCAGCGGACCCCATGTCTGCCCCACCTGGACCTGGGGCTGCAGCCTCCAGAGCTGTGAGCAGTCAGTGTCTGTTGTCTACCAGTCACCCAGGCTTTGTTATAGAAGCCCAAACACACAAAGGTATCATAAATGGAAAACCTATTCCTATTATTCATATCATAATTTTTTCTATAGAAAATTAAGAATTTGGAGATAAAATACTGAATGTTTTCCCCTCCTTATTTCCCTCAAATACTGTTCTAAGGAAGAAAGACAAAAGACAGAAAACATCTTAGCTTCATCTCCGAAGAGCTTGAAACCTGAGTGAATCATATTCCCTTTCATTAACACACCCTCTCTTGGACCATGACCTCAAGTTTTGGGGCTACTTGTCTGTGTACAATTTCCTATTAAACAAAAGTCTAATTTACCAGGCTTCTCACTGGACAGAGAATTTTTTTCTAATCCTTACAGGGTAATTAAAATGTAGTGATAGAAATCAACATGAAACATTATGAGACAGAGAAAGTGAGAGAAATTTATCTTTTATTTTCAACCAGGAACTCAGGGCCAAGGGTTTTGTGTACTTTCTAGACTCTTTAATTGTTTAAAAATAGAAATGTTCTTCTGATTTGGTTTGAATATGGTTTGTCCTCTCTAACACTTATGACAAAATTCAATCCCCCGTCATGACAGATTAAGAGGTGAGGCCAAGGGGGACCTTTAAGAAGTGCTCAGGACTCTGCCCTCTAGGTGGATTAATCCACTCTTCCAATTAGTGGATTAATGTGCCTATGGGCTATCCTTAGTGAGTCTGCTGTGAAAGCTAGTTTTCTAGGTCTCTCAACATTCCCTTGTTCTTGCCATGTGATACTCTGTTCTGTCTTAATTTTGACAGCCCCTTGATCTTAGACCAGAACTGTGAGGCAGAATACACCTGTTTTCTTGATGATTGACACAGTCGGCTGTCTTATGTTATTAGTCACAGAAAGTGGACTAAGCATCTCCCCTCTTATTTTAATCTTTGTCTTTTGACTTCTTAGTGAATGCATAGTGGTATGAGGTTTCCTTATTTCAAATTACTTACAACCAAGCATCTTGAAATGTTTGTATTAGAAAATAATACAGAATAAAATAAGACCTGTTTACCTGATGATTTTCTTGAAAACACAATATAACCTTCCAAGATTCAAGGATTGTGGATTAGATACCACCAGATCTTTTCTACAAAGGCCAGAAAATGAACATAGTTTGAGTTTCCAGGCCAAAGAGTCCCTGCGGTGACTACTTAAGACTGCTCTCGTAGCCTAGAAGCATCCATAGAGAACACTGAAATAGGGGTGACCGTTTTCTAAAAAAACAACAATATATTGACATTGAAATTTGAATTCCATATAAAAAGGGGGGTGGCTGCTCAGTGGTAGAGCACTTGTCTAGCACAGGCAAGACCCTGGGTTCAATCTGCAGCACTGCAAAAGTTAAAAATAAAAGAAAGATGGTAGGGAGGAAGCCTAGATTGCTAACTCTTATTCTCATTGTAGATAAGATCCAATATTTAAACTAAATATACAGTCTCCTTATATTGTACCCTGCTACCCTAGATTTGCAGCAAGCACTCTGAATCAATTAGAGAAAAACATCCCCTCGGTTGGGGATGTGGCTTCATGATATAGATACTGCCTAGCATGTGCTTGGCCTGGGTTCAATTCCTTATAGCCTAGGAAGGAAAGGAAAGAGAGAAAGGGAAGGGAGGGAGAAAGAGAGACATCCTTTTTGTTGCCCTGCACTTATAGGCTGGTAGGACAGGCTTGCTTTTTTTTTTTTTTTTTTTTTTGCAAGGGGAACACAGGAGTTATTTATTTATAACAGTCTTCAAGAACGGGTTTGGGTAAGGCAAATTCCATAGGAAATGAACATGGGCAGGTGCATGATATTGAATCTGAAGCTCTAATCTTGTCTTTAAGAACACCAAGGCATTAGCTGAGAGATTCATTAGGATGATGATTTTTCTCATAAAACTAAGAAATCATTTAGTGTTCTTCATTGAGATGTTTATAATGCCTCTAAATAATATGTATGAGTGCTGTCAAGAGTATATCACTCTTGCATATTTTTCTGGAATTGTAAAGAAACAGTCTGTGGCTAAAAGTTAGTTCATCCTCCCAGGCTCCAAATGCTGAAGCTCCCACTTAATACTGACGCTTCCACCCTCAGAAATCAGCCTTATTCTCCTCGCACTTCCACGAACAACTCAAATATCACCACCACCCACCTACAGACCCAGTTCCATGGTCTCTGCTCAATTCCCAAAACATAAAGCAGATTTGCATTTGAATGAGGAGATGAGGGTATAGAAATTGTCTTTGTTGGTCTTGATAGGAAGGGCTGGTATAATTTTTTTCCCCAAATAACTGCCTCTGATCATCAAATTCACTATTTAATGGCTGCACGTAAGCCTCATCTACCTACTGAACAAGCATGAATTTCTTACCCCATATGTGAAATAGGCCTTGGCCCTCCAGAAACACAAATTTCTCCTGTTTTCTCCCATGTTCAATAATTGGTATTGAAAATGTACTCTTTGGGTAGTTTTTATAAAAGCATGTCTGGTAAAACTCCTAAGTCGAGTTTTACCATTATACTACATTTTTAAAAACAATTAATTGTCCATATCTGCCATATTGAACACTTTGATTTAAATGTCAAGATTTTGAAAATCTCCAAATTATATGTTCAAGTTTGCTTTAGCAAAAGGCATTTTAAAGTTATATTTTAATATACATACCCAAATTGTGAAATATGTTAACTGCACACACTTTCAATTAGCTTACCACTTAAGCTGTGAATGTAAGATGAAATCAATGATGCTGATCATTCTAGTATTCATTTTTTTTTTCAATGAGACTATAACTCTGGCATTTAGACCCAGGTAACAGACAATTAAATACCAAAACATCATAACTACCACATGCATTTAAACTTTAAAATTAACTCACAGAAGATAGCTCCAAACCATGATTGCATCATATGTAAATGACTATAATCCAGCTTCATAAATATTGATGATCCTGCCAAGTTTGAGATCATCAGTAATGTTGAATTTTACTACATTCCATTTGCATTTTCAAAACTGAAATTCTCCCCTGAGATGTGGGAAAGTTCCATTATTAAAGTGCCCCCAAACAGGTCACTTGCAATAATCTAAGGTATAAAAAAGAGCAGACTTGTGAACAGAATTCTCTCATATGCATTTAGCTCAGCCTGTCTCTCAAATATGCCCCAGACCTGTCTTTTGACAGATCCTACAGACACAGCCTGAGACAATTATTTCCTGTGAGCCATCCAAAGGATCTTTAGGGGATATTTAAAGAGCAATCTGAGAGCCGGGCACGGTGGCTCAAGCCTGTCATCCCAGCACTTAGGGAGGCTGAGACAGGAGAATCGCGAGTTCAAAGCCAGCCTCAGCAACGGTGAGGTGCTAAGCAACTCAGTGAGACCCTGTCTCTACATAAAACACAAAACAGGGCTGGGGATGTGGCTCAGTGGTCGAGTGCCCCTGGGTTCAATCTCCAGTACCAAAAAAAAAAAAAAAAACAAAAATAAAAATAAAAAAATAAAGAGCAATCTGCTTATCACATATATAAGAAGCACTCTCCGCAAAGCTTGTACTGAGGGAAGGTTTGGCCTCCCGTTCAACGTGGCACCTAAGTCAAGCCTGTTTTGATAGACAGCACCTCTGCGTGAAGAGAGAAGCATTGCCCTGGCTTGGCTGTCAGAGCACACAGTTGAGGGGTGGGAGTGTTTCTTGTAGTTAGTTGGCTTGGGTTAACGTTTTGTTGGTCGCCCGTGGAATGGAACATTGGATGGAGACCGCGCTTTGCGGATTTATTGCAGTGTTGGAAAGCTACCTACCATTTCAGCACTGTTGAAATCCTTTGGGCTCTGGAGTTGGGAAAACGTTCCTGGATAGCAACTGCAGTTCCGTAGATATTGGACAGTTACCACGAATCACCATTTTTCTGGAGAGAGAGTTATTTGAGGGAGAGGAAAAGTGTAACGTTTTTGTTTTTGTAAAATTGACTAAAAAGACTGAGAGAGTTTTAATGCTACTTTTTGGTAGACCTCCCGTGTTTATCCACATGCACAAATAGATACGTCAGGAATTTACACAGCCCTAAAGGAAAAGAGCTTCAGATGGATCACTTCCCTTTGAGCATCAAAGCTACTATAGATTGGTTTGGACAGACTTGAACAAAAATTAAACATTTCCATCTGGTTGGAAGAATCCAGCCGAGTGCACACACATGTGTTAATTCCTGCTGCTTTGGGGGCCTACTGCTGTCCAGCTGTTTGACCCAGACTCTTACAGGCAGGAAGAGGCTCTCAGAGTGACTGAAAAGAACTTTACCCATTGAAAGCTGTAACAAGGCAAACTCAAGCCAGTCGAGCCAAATGCTTAATTCCTGGAGAAAAAGCACCAGACTCGAAGATACCTTAGCAATAAGCAAAATTCTCAGGTTCAGAAATGTCCAAATTTGGGCCAGGCACCATGGTGCATGCCTATAATACCAGCAGCTCAGGAGGCTGAGGCAGGAGGATGGCAAGTTTGAGACCAGCCTCAGCAACTTAGTGAGGCCCTGAGCAACTTAATGAGACCCTGTCTCTAAATAAAATATAAAAAGGGCTGGGGATGTGGCTCAGTGATTAAGCATCCCTGGGTTCAATCCATGGTACCAAAACAAGTCCTAGTTTGGAAACACAGCATGTGGTTACCTATGTTCCCCGTTATAACTTCAGATGGGTTTCTCAAATGGGAATTTGACAAAAGTTAAATTTGCAATGACTCTGTTGAGGACCTCCAGTTGCCCTCTGTGACCTCAATTTGGAGTGTGGCAGACACTAGTGGTGCCAACCCATATGGACAGCATCCTCAAAGGTCATCCCAATGGGCATTGTCTGACACGGAAAACTCTGGGCAGTTTGCCAGCGACCTTAAACAAACGAGGTTTGGACTTGGTGTGACATGTCCAGGTCCACGGCCCCTCTCTTGGACAACTTGGAGGCATGATCTATTGTCTCTTGGTGGTTGAGGCCCTGTTCTCTGCCAGGGGACCCCATGAATGAACCTGTCCTTCATTGACTTTTCTTCCTTACCCGTGTACCTCTCCAAGTTCCCTAAGAAGAACAGCATCTCAAGTTAACGACATGCATCCCAAACCTTGCCCCAGAGTGAGGCTACCTTTGAGCAAATTAAAACTAAGTCAGTGAACCCTGGATGGAGAATCAGAATCTTCTGTATTTGGTAAACTAGATAAAGACACCCAATAATTGCTGACATTGCCACCTGGTAACATTCAAATTAACTCTCAGCTGACACATGCCTTTGATTGATGGAGACCCAGATTGCTGTCCACTGAGCCAGTGATTCTACACCATGAAGTAGAATTATTCCCCATTGACCCTGAATTTTATGAGAGTATGGAAATTTTTATTCACGTCTCTGTGTTGTTGATTAAGACACACACGTACACCCACACACCCACATACACACACTTGCTTTGCTCCATGGAGGAATGACTGTATTATCTAGCTAGCTTCAGGTGCCACATGCACTAACTGTGGGGGAAAAAAATAAGCTTCAAAGTTCTGATTGAAATTCCATTTCATGTTCCAAATCCATCAACTGAGCAAAGGAGATCAATTTTCTATCTGGGTTTCAAAGATACTGTTTTGGATCTTAGTTCCTAATAGTTGACTGGGTTTATGCTCAAGGAAAAAAAATACTTGAAAACATTTAAAATTCACCATGCATCTGCTCATATCTCCTTTTCAGATATCGGAAAATTGTCCAAGGCAGCTCTCAGACTCTGAGCCAGCTGGCCATGTGGAGAGAAAGATGCTACTCGTGTTCTAACCCTAAACTCTGAAAGGTCAGGCAGACAAAATTCAAGACTTCTTTCCCTTGGGTCTTAACTTGAAGTTCTCCATAAGAGATTTAAATTATGAAACAAATCAATAGAAACAGTTACTGGGCACACACACACACACACACACACACACACACACACACACAAATGGTTTGGACATTGAAAGAATAAGAGAAAAATCTGCCTTCCAGACTGAATTTCATGTAAAGCTTAGAAGGAAAGGTGACATAGCCCACAAAGTAGATTAGGAAAGGCCATTTTGTGGGTATAGGTGTTTAGAGAACGTGGTCCATGTAGAAATTAGGAAACAGATGTCACACTCAAATTGGGATAGTCTGCTACAAAGCCAGGTCATAATATCTAGACTGGATTATAGCATCAAGCTAGCTTGTTTTAAATTGATAAGTAAAACACTGTATTTGTGGTTTACCGCATGATATTTTAATATCTGTGTACATTGTGGAATGGCTAAATCAAATTAATTAGCATATCCATTACTTTACATTTCTCATTGTTGTGGAAAGAACACTTAAATTCTGGTCTTCACGCAATTGTCAGGTAGGATCCATTGTTACTAACTATACTATCCATGATGTACAGTGAATTTCTTGGACTTCTTTCTGTCCAGCTGAAATTTTAAATGATTTTTGTTTGTTTTGGGTTATCTTTTCGGTACCAGGGATTGAACCCAGGGATGCTGAACTGCTGAGCCACTTTCCCAGCCCTTTTTATTTTTTATTTAGAGACAGGGTCTTGCTGAGTTGCTTAGGACCTCACTAAGTTGCTGAGGCTGGCTTCAAACTTGTGATCCTCCTATCTCAGCCTCCTGAGCTCCTGGGATTACAGGCATGTGCCACTGTACCTGCTTCATTCCTGTTGTGGCAAACCACAGTATTTCTTTCTTTTTGAAGGATGGATAGTATTCCTTTGTTTTTACAGATTACATTTTCTTTATAAATTCCATTGTTTATACAGACCACATTTTCTTTATGAATTGTCCCTTGATGGACACTTACATTGCTCCCTGGCTGCTGTAAATAATGCTGCGATGAATATGAAGTGCAAATGGTTTTTCAACCGGCTGATTTTGTATCTTGTGCACATACATTCAGAAGTAGGCCTGGTGGTCCCATTTCAGATCAGTGGTTCTGTTCTTAACTAGTTGAGGGACTTTCATACAGTTTTCTCTGGTGACTACTAGTTCACATTCTCACCAACACTGTGCAAGGGTTTCCTCTTCTCCACATCTTTATCAACATTTGTTCTCTATTATCTGTTTATTTAAAAAAATATGGCACACTTTAATGCTTCTTGGCTTATATTGTAACTTGCAAAGCCTCTGTACACAGGAAGAGCAGATGGACAGACAGGTATGAAAAGAGAGAACCTGTGGGTGTGCTTGCCATCCACCTATTACCTTTCCCTTGATTCCTGATCCTCAGGACACTGCACATACAATTTCTTTTACTTGGTCTTAGTGCTATAACACAAAAGAACATACTGCATTCTTCCTAACAACAATTCTAGCATCAGTGAAAGCAAAACACAAAAGATAACAAATGTGTGCTTTTGTGCATTATGGGAAGAATTCCTTAGGAGCCACTGTCATATAGAGATGGATATACAAAAAACACCATTTGGAAACTAGTAGATTGATCATGATCATAGCAATGGAAACTTATTGCTATGCCTGCTCCAGTTTTAACCTATGTGGAAGCTTGAGCTGAATCATTCGTCATCATTTTGATCTGGAATGCCCGTCAAAGTCTCATATGGGAAGTTAGGCAATGATTGGCTCACGAGAGCTCCATCAGTGGTTAATCAGTGGATTAATCCATTGGTTGCTGCAAGGAATACAGGGGTAAGAATTAGTTGGAAGAAAAAGGTCAACGGGGAGTGCCCTGAAGGGTCTACCATCCCCCACCCCATCCTTCTCCCTCTCTCCACTTCTGAGCTGCCATGAATCCAGCAGGGCTCCTTTGCCATGCCCTTCCTCCATGATGTTCTGCCTCACCTCAGGCCCAGAGCAATGGAGTTGGCCAACCATGGACTGACCCTCTGAAACCGTGAGCCAAAATAAATCTTTTCCCCTCTACATTGTTCCTGTCAGGCATTTTTTTAAAACCATGATATATAGCTAACTATATATAACATACCATTTATATATTCTGTAATTACTATCACATGGCTTTTATAACAATAATTTCATTTATGGGTTCTTTCCCTGAAGGGTTCAACAGGACTTTCTTGCATTTCAAATTCCCTAAGCCTTCTTCAGCTGCTTTAATTCCTCAGCTTTTTGGAAGAAATACAAATTTCCAGTAAATTTTCAGGATGACTCTGATGATAATAGATGTTGCCGTAGGCATTTGGCTAAAACAGTATTTGGAGTGCTCTGGTAAATACACAAGTATTCAGATATGGTGAATCTTACTTGAAATTTCTGGAAGTGATTTTAACAACACAGGACACTTTGTAACAAAGACAGTCACATCCAGGAGCCACCATGCGACACAGACTCCAGGACATAAAGCACTGAAATGTAGTGAAATTTAGTATCTTCCAACTCTATTTAAAAAGTAGCTGACTTAAAACTGATAAATTATGTATCATTTTTTGGACAGTGTGAGACTGCCTAATTCCCAGGCTCTCAAATGGGATTGTAAAAGTTGTTTGTTTCTTCTGATGATTCTTTCCATATCCAAATGCCTTCTTATACCAATCAATTTTACACAAAAATAAATGGTGATTTTAGTGATTTTTTTAAAAATAACATATTGGATCTCCTTTACCACCTTTTGTGACCATGAGTCTTTCTGTTAATATTTAATAACATTTACTGACAAGACATCTCTTTTAATCTCTACCCTAACCTTGCCTTTTGGCATTTAAATGCATTTATTCTTGTTCTATGAAGATTAAGAAATGTTGGACAGACTTCATAGTAGCCCTTCACATAGTTCCTGACAATTACTCAATCACCTTTCAGAGCAAATATCTTCAACCTCTCTCTGCCTCTGCCCATTCCTTCTCTTACTATCTTTACTTATGTAATTCTAGGTTCAGTCATAATATAAAAGCAAGGGATGAATGGACTGTAAACACCTCTTACTAGGGTCTCTGGGTTGAGACCCGTCCCTCTCCCTTCTCTGGAAGGAACATCTTAGAAAGTTTGGTTACCAGTGGCCACAGGACAGTTGCATGATCTTGTGCACCATGGTGTCTAGCTAATCCATCCAAGAGCACACATCCAATCCATGCTGGGCCATTGAATGACCCACCAGATTCTTCCAGGGAGTTGATATTTTGAATTGAGAATCAGAGGCTGGGATTTGGGAATTTGAGTTGTGTTCATGGCTGCTTTTGAGAAAGTGCCAATCTTCTTCAGCTGAGGTCTCTGAAATTGTCCTTGTTCCTGCGCTACTTCGTGTGTGTGTGTACATGTGTGTGTGTTTCCAACTCTTTTAGTTATTTAATGAAAAACTTAATAATTCTAATAAGTTCCCACTTGAGGCTTCAGAGAGCAGAAACGGATGTGTGCTTCTTGCAGCCCAAAGCATCTTAACGTATGTTTTAATGACCCACTTTGCAAAGAAAGAAAAAATACAGGTCACTGCACAGGTTCCCACAGAAGGACTGGGTGACCACACAAAACATGTCATATGACATGTCCAATCAAAGGATGGGATTATTCACGTCTTTTTTATTTTTATTTTTTGTATAAATACCAGAAGTGGAAGAGATCCAATTCATTTTAGGTACAGTCATCCCTTCATGTCTCATATTCTACATACATGGATTTCACCAAACAAACTTAGATAGAGAATATTTAGAAAAAAAATTGTATCTGTAGTGAACCTGTGTAGAATTTTTTGTCATTATTCCCTAGATAATATAGTATAACAGCTGCATGCATAGCATTTCATTGTGTGAGGCATTATGAGTGATCTACAAATGATGTAACACGTATGAAAAGACATGTGTAGGTTCCATGCATTAAATGCTACAACATTTTCCATGAGGAACTTAAACATCTGTGGATTTTAATATCTGTAGGGGATCTTGGAACCAATTTCCCTTGCATACCCAGAAGTAACCATACTTGTTTTCATAGTTGTCTCCTTTTTCTGAAGGTCTCTGAGAGAATGGAAAGGGGTATATGAATGTTTGGAAATACCCTCCACTATGACCATAGTAGCCTAGGTTTCCAATACATGTTATTGACTAAAAGCTTTAACAAGCACAACTAAATGGGCCCATTACTGGATGTATCCAGGGGATTCCATCCTTTACAAACAAAACAGAATTCTAGTCACTTTGACTGAAACTTAAAAACAAAAAGAAGAAATAATTTAGTATAGGGAGCATGAAAAATATTTAGAGTGGAAACATAATAGATACTGAGAGTCTACCATGAAAAATAAACTTTGATAGATTAATTTTATGCATTAACATTCTAGCAGTAGGAAGAAAAATACAAACATAACTAAAAACATACAATCCAGTTAGACTTGTTTGTGTGCAGGGAGAATAGAAAAATATTTGGTTAACATTTGGTTAAAAAGAGAGAAGGTCTGGTCTCTGTCTCCATCCTTCCTATTTTCTATCCCTTGTCTTGTCTTATTACTTTGACACTTAACACAACCTGATATCATACAACTCTTGCTTGTTCACCTGGGTTATTTTATATCCTTCCATATTTTTTCCGGTATTTTTTTTTTTTTTTGTACTGACGATTGAACTCAGGGGCACTTGAGCACTGAGCCACATCCCCAGCCCTATTTTGCGTTTTATGTAGAGACAGGGTCTCACTGAGTTGTTTAGCACCTCACCATTGCTGAGGCTGGCTTTGAACTCGCGATTCTCCTGTCTTAGCCTCCCTAAGTGCTGGGATTACAGACTTGAGCCACCACGCCCAGCTTTTTTCAGGTATTCTTAAGAGATCCATGGTCTTATCACTTTTGTCTGGTTCAGTGGATCTCCAGTGAAGTGAAAGAGTGACTGGCATGTCGTGGGATATAATGATACTTCCTGAATGTTGAATGTTGGATGTGAATCCAGGCAGAATGAGTAAGGATAAATCTTGGAGGCTTTGTGTCTTCACAAACTTACCCAAGGAAGGAGTGAGATTCATGTTGTTGATGAAGTAGGCTCCTAAGCATCTGTAATATCTTGCAAACCTTTAGTAGCTTGGGCAAAAACAGCTAAGGAGAATTGAGGTTTACCAATGGTGGAGAAATGAGAGAAAAACCCTTCAGTATTTTGGTCCTGTTTGCCCTATTGTCTTAGGAAAACAATGTAGGCTCTTGGTCAAGCCCATTCCAAAGGCACATGCTGTCCTGCTGAATCCCTCTGACTCTCAGAACCCTCAGGTTCTTTGGGTTATCTGGTCTTTCTTGAATAATGGTGTTTGTTTGAGGAGGTTGAGACACAATGTTTGTTTTGCCGTAGGAAGTAATATTCTGTAGTTTCAGAAATGGATAGTCTCCAAGAAGGAGAATGCTGCAGAAGTCTCAGAAGCTCCGAGTGAATCTTGTAGATGTCAGCTACATGGCAAGCAATGCGATCATGCGATGGATGCAGACTTACAATGAAGTGCTTCTGTTAGGTCAAAGTGTGCGCCATATTTCGGATGTTTAACGTCCTCCAAAGACTCATGTGTTAAAGGCTTGGACACCAGTCTGTGGCACTATTTGAAGGTGGTAGAAACTTTAAAAGGTGGGGCTTAGTGAGAGGAAGTTAAGTCATTGGGGCAGGTCCTCAAAGAGGATTGTGGGGCTCTGGACTCTTCCTTTTCCTTTCTTTTTCCTTCCTGGCCACAGTGAGGTAAGCAGCTTGCACCACCATGTGCTCCCCACCATGATGAGCTGCCTGACCATGGGCCCAAAGCTAAGGGAACCAGGAAACTATGGACCTTTTTTGTCTTTATAAGTTGATGACCTTGGGTATTTGGTACTATTAGGGTTTAGATGTTAGATGTCCCCCAAAAGTTCATGTGGGAGAAAATGCAAGAAAGTTCAGAAGTGAAATGATTGGATTAGGAGAGCCCCAACCTAATCAGTGTATTAATCCTCTGATAGAGACTACTTGGGTGGTAACTGAAGGCAGGTAGGATGTGGTTGGCGGAGGTGGGTCCATGGGGGCATACCACACCCTTAGGTTTTGTATTTGTCAGTGTGAAGGAAACACTCTCTCTCTTTCTCTCTCTCCCTTTCCTGGTGGTTTTCCTTTGCCACACTCTTCAGCCATGATATTCTACCTCACTCTTGGCCCCCCAAAATGGAGTGAGGCAACTTTGGATGGAGACCTCTGAAACCATGAGCCCCCAAATAAACTTTTCCTTCTTTAAAACTGTTCCTGTCTGGTCTTTTGGTCACAAAAATGAAAAAAAAACTGACTCAAACCAGTACAGTAGTAAAAACTTGACTAATTGATGAATCTATGTTTTCAAATAACTGATTTCTGTCCTATCATTTATTCCCCAAGGCTGAGAAATTACACTGTCTTTCTCCTCAAAGAGGATAATATGTAGGACTTGATTTTACCATCCTGGAGTTGTGTTTTATAACTTCTTGCTGAAGAATTCAAACAAAAGAGTTAACAGAGAATAAGAAGAAATTGGAATATACTATTAAAGAGTACAAATATTTAAAAAAAACCATTCAGTCTAGTATTTTCTATTCAGAAACAAAAATGTGTTCCATGAAAGGAAAACAGTATAGTAATAAAAAATGTATTTTTGTTTCTGCAAGCTTTGGACAGCCAAAGATGGAATAGGAAGACAGAAGTATAGATAAGACAAAGGTTGTCCAAGTGTAAAGAAAGACCTTTATGGACAAGAAAGCTCTCAGTAGGCAAACCTTGGAGATACAGGTGCACAAAAGTAGCCAAACCCACTCAAGATTAGTGTGTATTTTGTAGGACACACCATACACAAAAGAGTTTAAGCATTCCTCTGTCAGGCCAAATTGACTTTAGTTCAAATCTTAGCTGGACCACTTTGCATAAAAGACTAAGATAAAAGGGAATTTCTTTTTCATTTTAAATCCAGCTCCAGCATATGTTTTCTAAAGAGAAACTCTTTCGTGCTGGTCCCATTTCTAATGGATTTCAGATTCAATTGGGCTGTACCTCTCGAGAGCTTGATGTATGTTAGTTATTTATCAATGTCAGGATCACCAAAATTACTTCACATGTAATCAGGGAGCAAATGGATTTGTGTACCTCGAGTCTTAAAAACGGCTTTAAATATTTCACACTTCCTCAAGGTTAATGAGCTCGGCACCAAATACGCTAATTAAAAGTTGGCAAGTGTTTGAACAAATGAATGAAGATACTTTCTCCAAGGAAATTTGCTGCAATGAAGGAATGTAAGAAAGACATTAAATATTTCTTACTACAGCAATTATCAATTGATGTCTATAAAACAGACTGCTGTTCTTAAAAAGAACACATTAATAATAGTTAACTAATTACACAGCATTTATTACACCAGCACATTCTTCTATTTTCTTACATGTTTTGGTGCACATAATCCTAATACTTACCTTGTAAGGCCAGTGGTATTATGTAACCATTTTGCCAAAGAAATTTTGGAGGCTGTCCAGTCTTGGATCTTGAGCCTTCGTGATTATGAACTAAGTAACCCTTTTCCTTTATGCATTGTCCAAACACAGGTATATTGTTATAGCAATGAAAAATGGACATATATTATAATCTATATAATTGTAAATATATATACATGTGTGTATGCATATATATATATGCATATATATAAATTGTCAGCATACTCTATGCCCCATGATCCCTATTATCATGCTTTGTAAGCATGATTCTTTTTTTTTTGGTACCGGGGATTGAACTCAGGGGTACTGGACCACTGAGCCACATCCTCAGCCCTATTTTGTGTTTTATGTAAAGACAGGGTCTCACCAAGTTGCTGAGCACCTCACCATTTCTGAGAGTGGCTTTGAACTCACAATTCTCCTGTCTCAGCCTCCCAAAGTGCTGAGATTACAAGCATGTAATCTCACCGAGCATGATTCTTCAGTTCTTTGTAGTTATCACTCTCTTTCTGAGACTGCTTATTTGCTTATTTTGTTTTTGATTTAAATGTATTGATTGTACCTATCATTGGGGTTCAGTGTCTTTATTTCCATACATTCAGCATGAACTGACCAAGTGCAAGCTGCCTTTATCCACCTTCACCACCCCCAAACACCCTTCCCAACTTCTCTTAATCACTCTTCTCCATTAAGGTCCATAAGCTTTATGGAAGGTTTTGCTCCATTTCCATATACAGGACACAACATTCAGTACTTCTCTTCCTGTGTCTTTTTTCCCATTTAACATAACATCTTCCAGTTCCATTCATTTTGCCACCAATGATGAGGTTTCGTTCCTTTTTATGGCCAAATAATATTCTGTCGTGTATATGAACCACTGCTTCTTTATCCATTCATCTGCTGATGGGCATCTAGACTGAGGCTGTATTTTTGCTAGTGTGACGAATGCTGCAAGAAACATGGGTGTGCATGCATCTCTTTGGAATGGTGATTCCATTTCCTTTGGAAACGTATCCAGGAGTGGGGTAGCTGGATCACATGGTGGGATCTCATTCCTCCAGGTTCAGGGAGTTGACATTGTTTTTTAGTTATGTGTTCTTTAAAATCCTTATAACGTTCATGACATGTTTGTCTTATCTGTCTCATTATTTCAACTTGAGTGGAAATTACTAATTCTGGAAATGAGGCTTGGTATCACTCCTATGGGATAGATAGTCCCCTTCAGTGAAATGCATAGTCTTTCTTTCCCGCTTGCAGAGGGGATATCTTGGGTCCTCTTTGGACATACTGTTGATAACTTAGATACCTGTTCCACAAAGCCTGTTCCTTTCATTCTGGTCTGGCTCTGAGCTCTGGCCATCCTTCTCACACCCTGAGAGTATCTCTCATGCTTCTCTGGATGCGGAAAGGTCTAGGAACTCTCCAGACTCATGTCCATGAGGCCAATCGTGATGTCTCTCCAGGGTTCCGGTACAGAATGGAAACCATGCAGAAGACTCCTACCAGAGAAGCCAATCAGATGGCTTTGCCTCACTTTTCAAGGATTTAGTATCGTTCTTCTAAATCACTGGTTCCTGGCTTCCGCTCAGCAACACAGATATAAATCCTAGGATTACTTGCTTTCTCCCCCGATGGAAAATTTAAGAAGATTCAAGACCTAGAACACGTTCTGCATACATCTCCACCAAGGTCCTGTGGGCTTATTCTTTCTAAAGAAGAAGAGATGGGAAAGAGAATGTTTAAGAAGTCTTCTGTACATAACCCAACAGAGACATTGTTAGATTATGCTGTCCACTAAATTTCCAACCTCTGAATGTATCCCAGTTCAGTTTAGTGTTTCAACTGTTGCCAGGTATACCATGTAATGGTAATTTTCACCATATGATGATTCTTATGCAATAGATTTTATCATGCTTTGGATTTTCCCAGCATGGATTCATGCAAATATGAAATAGAGATGAAAGGGTTTAGGACTTTCCACATTTTGGTATGTATCTCCACATTGATTTACCACCAATTTTATTAATTTATGGTATCACCTACAGTGTTCGTTCCTGTGGCTGTCAGTCACGATCATTCCAGCATAAGATTCCTTATAAACTTTAGTTTAAAAAAAATTACAACTGGGTCCTTTTTCCTCTTTTACTTCGTAAAATCCTCATTGCTTGTAAAGTGTGAAGGATCTTTGTAATTGAAAAATAATAAAGCTTAAGTTGGGAAAACTGCATGAGCGATTGAGTCTCTTGAACCCAAAGCTTCCTTCGTTACTTCTTTCATTTGCCTCAAGATCGTAAAACACTTTGCCTCCCATGGGCTTTCCTAGGTTTTATTTTCCCCTGGAGATTTCTACATTTCTTTTTAGGACAGAGTTCTCTCTCCAGAGGTACCACCAATGGGCAATTGATTTCCCCTGGGCAAATGGCTGATTCTCTGGGACTTATCAGGAGAGTCAAATTGGTTCATGTCTTGAAGGCTGGTTTTGGAAAAGTGACCCCATTTCAGTCCTTAGCACAGTTTTATAATGAATTGGAAGAGCTATGTTTTGTTCTCTTCAGCTGCTGAGATAGCTGCTAAAAGTGATTCATTGTAACCTTCACACACTGACGGAATCTTTGAGCACTCTAGTCACATTTAAGATCATCATGACATTGAGAAAGAGAAGCTGATCAGGTGATCTAAGATAACGTGTGGAATCAAGATCCCTTCCAAAACCTCAAATCATCCTTGTTTCTGGTTTAAATTTTATCTGTGGTATATTTTAGTTCCTAGTCAACTAAATTTCAGGAACATGAAAGAATTTGATGCTCTGACCCCATATAAATCCTTTCCCTGAGATTCCCCAGTGTCACGAATAAGCACCCGTCTCCATGTTCAGCTATATCAAACCCCAAACCATGCTATTGCAACACAAACTTCTGCATAATAATTTTATTTTCTGAGTGTTTTAGTCAGCTTTTTTGAAGCTGTGACTAAAAGATCTGACCAGAACAATTGTAGAGGAGGAAAAGTTTATTTGGGGCTCACAGTTTCAGAGGTCCATTTCTTGGGGCTCAAGGTGAGGCAGAATAACATGGTGGAAGAGTGTGGTAGGGGGAAGCCGTTCACATGATGATCAGGAAGCAGAGCGAGAGACTCCACTCACCAGGTACAAAATATGTACCCCAAAGCCACAGCCCCAAAGCCCACCCCCTCCAGCCACACTCCACCTGCTTTTGATTACCACTCAATCTCATCAGATGATTGATTCACTGATTGGATTAAGCCAATCATTTCTTCTCTGGACCTTCTTGCATTGTCTCACACGTGAGCTTTTGGGGGACATCTCACATCTAAACCATAACACTGGGGCATTTCCTTTCCCTATTGGCATTCCTGACATATTTTATCCTGTGCATCGTAACATGTGGACTTCTTCTGCATGGACTGGCTTCTGTCCATTCAGGGCTGTCAGTACATCAGGCACCTCCCCTCACAGTGACAAACTAAACTGTCTTCAGACATTGCAATCCATATGGTAGCATTTAGACATTTGTGGCTATTTAAATGAACTGCAATGAAGCCCAGTTAAAAATCCAGTTCTCCAGCCACAAGTACCTACTAGTCACCAAGTGTTCTATCATATTTTCATCATCACAGCAAATTATATTGGGCAGTGCTGATCAAGAGCATTGCTTCGTAGAGGACATGACCAAGGTTGGTTTTGGGACATACATACTCATGCATGTACCTACAGTACATTTTGCTCAAGTGTAAAGCTTGCATACAGCATAACAGGGCTGGTAACATTGCCTGTTGGAGTGAAGAGTCGAGGGAAAAGCAAATCTAAAAAGTCTCCTTACCTGGGATTCAGAAATTATTTGGAATTTGAAGTACTAGATTTCAGAATGCAAAGTAGCAGCTTAAGATACCTCAGCTGTGTAAGGAAGCTTCTATTCTTCTTTGCTCTTCTTCTTAGGAACGTTAAATAACTTAATCATGTGAATTTTCATTCAGAAATAACTAAAAAAGCCAGTGAGATTTTTCCAAAGAAATTGCATGAGGCATTGGAAGCTGCTCTAGCTAACTGCCTGATTTTTTAACAGAGGGACATGCCAATCCTAACACAGGCTTTGCTATAAAGATGTACTCAAGGTGAGGACAGAGAAGCTTCAGTGAGATCTCATTTTATTTCCTTATCTAAAGTTGTCATGCAAATTAATATGTAACCCTTGATCCTGTTCATTTTCTTTTTAAAAAGTCTCAGTGTATTTATATATGTTCATAATCTTGTCAGTCCTTCCCCCTCCATGGATGTCTGTAAAGCACCAATTTTAAAAAGCAGTAAGTAAATAGAAGGAAGACCTAGAGGTTAGAGGAAGGGGAGGAGGGAGAGGGATTATGGGAGGGAAAATGGAAACACTGGAGACTGAAGCATGCATGTGTGATTAGGTCAAAATGAACCCCAACATTATGTAGAACTGTGAAACACTAATGAAGACATCCTTGAACCCCACTTTTCTGTGTAAGTCTAATGCAATAATAAGAACATTTTGTTAAAAATTTCATCGTATAGAACATTACCTTCTATATTGGATAGTGTTTTGTTTTTGCAGTGCTGAGGTCAAATAACTTCTGTACTTTGCGGCTCCATTGTGTATTATCTGTCTTCCCCTTCAATTTGCACGTAGGATGTAGTCTAAAAAAGGTGGTGAGAATGCACGTGACATAACCCCCACTGATTTGCAGTGTGGTCATTCTACCAGTAAAACTTACAAGGCTTGTATAAGATGATCTCGTGAAGGGTCTTCTTAGCTTCAATTTTGATAAGAAAATGATTCCACGGTATTTAATTAAAAATAACAAAATGCAAAATTGGAGCTTATTGGCTGAGGCTTGGGTCTCAGAAAAGATATATCAAATTGTATTACAGTCGCAGTAATCATCTCCCAGATGAACCACTGGCTTGATTCAGAAGTGTCCGATGGGTCTTTGAGTGTGCTCAAAGTTCCGTGGAGGTGCAGAGCTGATCTGGATATGAAAGCATCAGAGTCTTTTTGTCACAGTGAGCAAAAGGTCCAGAGGCATACAATATTAAAGGTGAAGGATGCGTGGAGAACACATTGTTTGTCCCATGTGGAAACAGTGGTCGACTTTGAGTTAAAAGGAGGAAGATCCCAAAAAGACTGGCAGAGTCCAAATCATCAGTGTCCTTTACTGTGTTGCTGAGAAATGGGAGTAACTGATGAGGCAGAGATTTTTTGGGCATTGTTAAGCAGAATTCTTTTAATATCACTTGCTGGTAAATGGACAGAACTGGAGGACATCAAGCTAAGTGAAATAAGCCAGACTCAGAAAGTCCAGGGTCAAATGCTTTTTCCCAGATGTGGGAGCTAGAGAGAAGAAAGGGATTTTTTAAAAAGGAATCTCATAAAAGTAGAAATGAGAACACAGAAAAGAGGCAGGGGAGCAGGGGTGAGGGAGCATGGGAAGCGAAAGGAAAGTACTGGGAATATAATTGATTAAATTATGCTATGTGAATGCATGGGTATATCACAGTACATTCCAACTTTACATATAACTATAATTCATCAATTAAAAATAAACACATCACTAGAAGGAAGACCAATAGAATAGAAGGGGACCAGAGGGAAGAAAAGGGGACTGAGAATAGAAATGGAGAAAAGGATCTTATGTGCCTTTATGAATGTGTCTAAATGAACCCCACTGTTACATATAAAATAACAGAAAAAAATTTTTAATAGAAAGAATTCATTTTAGACCTGAATTAGGAGAGGGACCAGGAAGAAGACAAGTTAAGAGTTCAATGGCAAATTAAAATCCCAACATCATTTCTTATATAAATAGAAAAAGCAATCATGAAATTCATTTGGAAAAATAAAAGACCCAGAATAGCCAAAGCAATCCTTAGTAAGAAGAGTGAAGCAGGAGGCATCACAATATAAGACCTTAAACTATACTACAAAGCTATAATGACAAAAATGACATGTTATTGGCACCAAAATAGACATGTAGACCAATGGTACAGAATAGAAGACACGGAGACAAACCCACATAAATACAGTTATCTCATACTAGACAAAGTCACCAAAAACATACACTGGAGAAAAGATAGCCTCGTCAACAAATGGTTCTGGGAAATCCAAATGCAGCAAAATGAAACTAAACTCTTGTCTCTCATCATGCACAAAACTCAACTCAAAGTGGATCAAGGACCTAGGAATTAGACCAGAGACATTGAGTCTAATAGAGAAAAAAGTAGGACCAAACCTTCATCATGTCAAATTAGGCGCTTACTTCCTTAACGAGACTCCTAAAGTGCAAGAAATAAAATTAAAAAATCAATAAATGGGATGGATTCAAACCAGAAAGCTATTCTCAGCAAAAGAAACAATCCATGAGGTGAACAGATAGCCTAAATTCTGGGAACAAATTTTTGCCATATGCACATCAGATAGAACACTAATCTCCAGGATATATAAAGAACTCAAAAAAACTTAACACCAAAACAAAACAAAACAAAACAAAAATAACCCAATCAATAAATGGGCTAAGGAACTGAACAGACACTTCTCAGAAGAAGATAGACAATTGATCAACAAATACATGAAGAAATGGTCAATGTCTCTAGCAACTAGAGAAATGCAAATCAAAACTACTCTAAGATTTCATCTCATACTAGTCAGAATGGCAATTATCAAGAATACAAGCAACAATAAGTGCTGGTGAGGATGTGGGGAAACAGGCACACTCAAACATTGCTAGTGGGACTGCAAACTGGTGCAACCAATCTGAAAAGCAGTGTGGAGGTTCCTTAGAAAACTTGAAATGGAACCACCATTTGACCCAGCTATCCCACTCCTTGGTCTATACTCTAAAGACTCAAAAACAGTGTACTACAGTCATACAGCCACCTCAATGTTTATAACAGCACAATTCACAATAGCTAAACTGTGTAATCAACCTAGATGCCCTTCAACAAATGAATGGATAAAGAAACTGGTACATATACACAATGGAATATTACTTAGCAATAAAAGAGAATAATATTATGGCATTTGCAGGTAAATGGATGGAGCTGGAGAATATCATGCTAAGTGAAGTAAGCCAATCCCAAAGAACCAAATGCTGAATTTTTCTCTAATTAATGGATGCTGATCCATAATGGGGGTGAGTGTGGGTGTGGGGAGCATGGGAGAAATGGAGGAACCTTGAATAAGGCAAATAAGAGGTAGGGGGAGGGAGGGAACACGGGGATAGCAAAGATGGTGGAATGAGGTGGACATCACGACCCTACATGTATGAAGACACAAATGGTGTGACTCTATCTTGTTTACAACCAGAGAAATGGAAAATTGTGCTCCACATGTGTACTATGACTTGAAAGGCATTCTTTTGTTTTTAAAAATAAAAATAAGCAAGTTTTTTAAAAAAGAGCTCTATGGCAGTATGCATGGCAGAGAGCAGTGGCTTGATAGTGCTTCACAGTGATAGAATGGTCATGTACAGGGGCCAAGCTGGCAAATGGGATAAAAAAGAAACACAGACACACTTGGAGAGGCTGAAGATATAGGCAATATCAAGAGGGAAACTTCAATTTTGTAGTCCATGAAGTTGAAAATCCAATGATGTCACTAAAGGAAAGAAAAATCACATTCAGACTGAGTTTCCAATAAACATTGAAAAGAGAAATTCAGTACTGAACACTGTAGGATGTCAATAAAGGTGAGACATTCAAGCATAAGTCTCCAGAAGACTCCGGGGATGAGTTGCTGGTTCCTCAGGGAGTTTGATTAGTGCTGGAATCACAGACTTGAACATGTTCCACAGAGAGTCCTGAGATGGAACTTATTAAAATGTATTAATTCTTCCTGATCCATAACCCAGGAAGCCAGTCCTCAGTGGCATCCAAGAGAGAAGATGCAAATATTCATGCCATAATACCTACAAAGACAAATTAAATTTATGTCTGAAATTGTAGGCTCACTGAACTCTACGCCAGCTTTTCAGATTCCCATCAGGGTGTTATCATTAATCTGCACACATTCTCCTTGCTGTTCATTGCAATATTGCAACATTTTTCTTATCTTGAGACCTGTTAGCACACTGGACATCTTACAGTAGTGACTGGACGCTTTTACCTCCGACCATGATCCTTGACATTTTTCCCTTTTCCTGTTCCATGGCCCCAGTACCATCTCATAAAGTAGTGGGCTCTCCCTCAGGCAGCAAAGAGTGGACCATTCATCAAGATTTGATCCCAAACATAACTGGAGTATATCCTTAAATGACTTTTAAAACCTACCTGCAGCTCATGGCCATAAAACATATTTATTTTCCACGCAGTTCTAAATGAGACCATCTATAGAAAATGAAAAAGATCACTGTGGTTATTTTTCAAATCCTAAAACTTTAGATTATTCTATAAATTTTGGATTCAAGAGAGAGCTGAGAAACAAGTTACAAAAATGATCCTCCTGTCTAGAGTTGCCTTTTGAGATGCTGTGCTAAGAAAATGTTATGGGTGTAATTGCTATTTCTTTTGCATGGACATGGTGCAGTTTGAGACATATTTCTCCTTTGAAATGCACAGAAATCTTTTGAAATAGGCGCAGCATATCAGAAAAAAAAGAAAAGGTGAACCTAAAACCTGCAGTCTTGCCATTTCAACACAGGATGGTATCGACTAAATTTCTTTTGGACTAATCAGACTCTGGGCATGGGGTAGGTCTCCTCTGGTGTCTTGTTGGGGTCACTAAGCTTTAGCATGAAAGGGACAGCAGTGGCTCTTTTGAGATAAATAAAAGTAAAACCCTGAGACCATACAGTAGAAGTCTTGAGAATAAAGGTGAACATAAGAGAAGGGGAACAAAAGCTCAGACATGATTAATATAAAACCTGGAGGATGGATTATCCCCAGAACTTGTATGTTGTCCACCATGGCTGACCCTTCATGGAATCCCGTAGATATAGGCAGGACCAACTTATATTGTTTACATTCTCTTTCAAAAAATTCATGGCTAGTGCTATATATTGAATCTTGAACACCCTGAAAAGCCAGTGTGTTAAAGGCTTGTTCCCCAGAGGGGCATTTTTGGGAGGAAGAGGAAATGTTAAGAGGCAGAGCCTCAGAGGAGATCTTAGATCATCAAGGGTGGGTCCTCACAGGGGTACCATGAGACCCTGGTCTCTTCTCTTTTCCTGTGTCCTGGCCATGAAGTGAACAAGTTTTATTCTACCACATCCTCCCCTCCATGATGTATTGGTTTGCCACAGATCAGAGCCAATCCATCATGCACTGAAACTTGCAAAACTGTGAGGCAAAATAAACCTGCCTTCTTTATGAGCTGATTATCTGGGGTATTTTGTTATAGTAAAGGAAAGCTGACTAGCTCATTTTGATACTTGAATCATAATGAAACAGAGCTGAAAAGGTATAATCTCTGAAAATCACGTTTTAAGGACTGGCAAGCACCTGTTTGAGATTATCAAGACAAGACATTAGAGCAATGTTCCTCCACTGGACACAATTTTCCCTTCGGGGGAAACACTTAACCATGCGCACAGACATTTTTGGTTGCCACAACAACTGGGGGTGGGCTGTGTTACTGGCATGTAGTGGGTAGAAGCCAGGGCTGTGGCTAAACGTCTCACCATGACAGGTCTGTCTCACAACAAGGATTACCCAATTACCCAATGTCTACAATGCCAAGGTGGGTAAACTCTGCACTCTATCGATAGCTCTTTGGCAGGAAAACAAAACTATAAATTACATTCCCGTCCAGCACTTGTCACATTTTTGTATTTCCAGAAGCACAGAACTCATCAAGACTCCTTTTTAGAAAAATCATGCTTTTTAAAAAAAAAATTATAGCTGCCCATTAAAGAATAACTAAGATAGCTAAGGTGAGCATATTTAGTCTGCCTTCTTCCTGTCCTCATTTCCCAACTTCTACATTAATTAAAGTTATTTTCATTATCTGTAGGTTCTCTGTAGCATGCTTTCTCGAAAGGTCCAAAGATTCTGAGGGAATCTTAGATTTCTAACCCCTGATACCTTGAGTAGGAAAACACCCCACTGATCTCCAGTCATTAGGTGAATACTTATGGATTCCATCTGTTGTCATCTCCATGTGCCCTAGCGCATGACCTCTGCTCCTGGGGGAAACATCGGCTCATTCTCCATCTGCCCAAATGTCAGCCGAGTCTGTCTCTATCTGAGAATTCTGTGAAAATGCACATCTCTCTCCTCCTGAACTCCCCAGCATTTTCCACTCTCACTGACATGTCTTGCTTTGCACCTAGGACTGTTTGTTACTCATGGTACAGCTTCTTAATTAGATTGGATGTTTTCCCACCACCTTTCCTTCTAAGGATGGCTGAGTTTCTGCCACATAGGAGTCGTGGTGCTTTGGGGAAGGCCATCACTTTTGTCTTCCAGGGAAATGAGCACAACCCTGGACACAGAGGAGGAGTCTTAGTCAAGGCACACAAGAAAAAGGCTAGCCCTTCAAGGATTCTTTGGCACATATTTTACTTAATGATATTTAGGGATTTGAGGTTGCCAGACAACTTCATGGGAAGCTGAGACCTTGAATTTTTAAGCTCCCAGAAATAGTGCAACAGGCGATGTTCAGTCAGCTTTTTCACAGTAGGGATGACAAGAACAATTTTAAGGAGGAAAAGTTTCTTTGGGGGCTCATGGTTTCAGAGGTCTCATACCATAGAACGTTGGCTCCATTCCTTGGGGCTCTAGGTAAGGAATGGTGGAAGAGTGTGGCAGAGGCAAGTGTCGCAGAACATGATCAGAAAGCAGGGAGAGATTCCACTTGTCAGATGCAAAATATATACCCAAAGCCATACCCCTAACCCCCACCTCCTCCAACCATACCCTGCCCACCTTCAGTTACCACTTAGTAATCCCCTTCAGGGGGTTAATTCAGTGACTGGGTACAGGCTGAAATAACCCAATCATTTCTCCTCTAAACCTTCTTGGATTGTCTCCCACATGAGCTTTTGGGGGACACCTCATATCTGAACCACAGCAGGTGGTAGTCCATGACCTTGGGTTCCTCCCAGTGGCCTGTGAAATCCTACCTTTGCTTATCTCTTCACTTCTGCTCTGCCTTTCTCTCTTCATGTTGCTCTCTGCCCCTCCACTCACACCATCTCCATGTGGTCACCCAGAACTGGAGCTGCCCACCAATGTAACGCCACAGGTGAGCTCACGTGCCCAACATGGTCCTTTCCATTGCTTGGTGTCCATAGCTACAGGAAGAAGGAACAAATGTGAATGGATGGCATGGTAAAGGAATGCACTGAAAAGATACTGGGCATCTCACATAACTGCCAGGGAAACTGGAAAGCCATGTGTGGAATGTGGGTGAGAATGATGGGAGTACTTGGGAGACAGGTCCAGCAGACATGACCATGAGCAAGACCACCAGGCAGTATGAGATCATGGCGGCCTTCAGCAATGTGTTCGAATGAATGATGCAGCTATGCTTTTACCCAAAAAGTATGAACACATGATCTGATGGCCAACAGAAATCAGATGTTGAGGCCACCTCTTCTGTAACTGGCAGGACTTCTCTATTATTTCTGATTCTTTGTTTTACTATCTATACACTCAGTGTCCTCTAGAGAGGTGTCTGGTCCCAGCACTGTGTCCTGAGTGAGAGGCTGAGAAAGCAAAATACACATTTATTTTTTTTCTGTAGTGAAGAGGGTAGATTCTTTCCCATGAAGACAAGCAAAGGGAGTATGTCCCAGTCATAGGAAAGGGGCTTGGGTGCCAAGAGATCTCACTGGGACAACCCAGATAATTCAAGATAATCTTATCTCAAACTTAACCAATTATCAACCTTGATTCCATTTACAACTTTTAATTCCTCTATTTCCATGTAATATGTAAATGTGTTCTATGGTACAATGGTTTAGGTATGAGGTGTCCCCCAGAAGCTCATGTGTGAGAAAATGCAAGAGTGATTAGATTATAAGAGTTATGATGTTTTCAGTGGATTAATCCACTTGAATAGATTAATTGGATGGTAACTGTAAGCAAGTGGGGTGTGGCTAGAGGAGGTAGTCACTGGGCTGTGCCTTTGGGGTTTATATCTTGTCCCTGGTGAGCAGAGCTCTCTCTGCTTCCTAGTGTCATGTCCTGAGCCGCTTTCCTCCTCCAGGCCCTTCCGCCATGATGTTCTACCTCACCTTGGGCCCAGAGCTATGGCGTCAGCCAACCATGGACTGAAGATCTGAATCTGTGAGGTAAAATAACCTGTCCTCTTCTGTGTTGTTTTTGTCAGGTTTTTTGGTCACAGTGACACAAAATTGACTAAAACATGGATTGGCATATGGACATCTTTGAAAAACCATTATTTTCCCTACAAAAGAGACTCATCTTGCCAATGTGGACATGAGTGATATTTTGTTTCAGAGCCCTGGATATGGAATCAGATGCAGTATCTTTCCTGCTGACTCTAATGTTTATTAGCTATGATCCTGGAAAATTATTAACCTTTCCAATCAATTTCCTCTATTATAGAAATGGAATGATCTAATCCAAAATTGTCCAATATCCTGAAACTGGTTTGTTTCTTTAAAAAGAATGAAAGGCTTATACAGAGTTTGCATATACCACTGAACATAACTACATCTTGCTTTCAATGTGGTTATCTCACCTGTAATGTGAATAATTTCTTTTACTCTTTCATCTGAAAAGTGGATACAACCTCATGGAAAAGTTGTGAAAATCAAATGAGACCATTTAAATAAGGACTCTGAGTGTCATGCCTGGTATGTAGTAAATATCTAACATGAGAAAGAAATTCTCAACTTTATTTAGATCAGAATTTCTCCAACTTTGCAATACTGATGTGTGTGTGTGTCTTATTGTAGAAGCTGTTCTATGCATTGAAAAAAGTTTAGCAGAATCCCTGATCTCTTTCAACTATATATTGAGATGTGTAACTGTTTACCCCTATTGTGAAAATCAAAATATCTCTGATGCTGCTTAAGGTCCCATGGGGCAAAAAGTTCAATCCCTGTTGAGAATCATTAATCTAGACAAATATGCATTTGGTGACTATATTTGTCTAATATTTAAGTTGTACATAAGACTCATAAGTAAAAACATAAACATTCATGTATTTATACACTGTTTATAAATATATAATATATAATGTATGACAACTTTTTCTTTCTCCCTCTAGGGAGTCTGACTTTTTCTCAACTTCACTGTTGGCAGCAGATAAGTATCTGATGTATTCAAGACCAAAGAGCCCATGTTTAACATCCTATTTAGTTTGGGACACTCTCCCTTTTTTTACTTGTCTACATTCATTGGGAGGCAATTACCACAACACACTTATCAGTTTAACTTAATCCAATGTATGTGTATTCTCATTTTGTTAGAATACAAATCCAAAATAACAAGTGAATGGAGAAAGCTTATCTTTTTCACTAAAACCTATTCCTTCTCCTATTATTAAAAAAACCTCAAACTTTGTCTATCTAAATACAACAGGCACAGGGACACTAGAGCATTCTCAATATTTTAATTAGCCTTATCCTTGAGGAATGGTTGATAATGACTCCAGTTTTCAGGTTTAACCCAAAGGAAGAGGCAAATTATGTGCTGTAGTAGGTGAGGAAGGATCAGCCTGGGTAGATCCTCAATTAGATTTCACAAAAATTATATGGATTATTGATTAGATATACAGCATTAAACTCTTTGAAAAATTCACCCAGCAATGGACTTAGCACATGGAGACATTTTTCTTCCAGCATTGAGGTAGCCATTGAAATCATCCCTTTGATCAAGAAATTTTTTCTACATTAACTCTACTCCCATGGATTAAAGTGCAAAGATGAGAATACAGAAATCACTAAAGTATGTGGCACAGCCATCAAAGGTAGAGAAATGGACAGCTGCCTTCATGGTCTGCAGGCATGGCATGGTTTCCCAGCAAGGCTGGTAAGGCCGATCCACTGCAGAAGGACCAAATGCTTTCAGCTAATACCAGACTTTCCAGAGTTTCTCCAAAAGGTTTTGTTTTTGTTTTTGTTTTTGACAACTAGACCAACACAAAATGGTCAAAGAGTATTGGTCACTTGCTTAATGACCTTAATTTTTATATAAGCAGGAACTTCAAAAATGTCCAATCCAAGGTATAAGAGGTGATCCAACAGATTGGCAAATGGTGGGTTTATTAGTCAGGGATCTCTAAAGGAACAGAATCAACAAGAAGTATAATTATAAAAAGAGGACTTATGAGGTTGGCTGTCACAACCAGAAACTGGATAGTCCACAATGGTGGGCTGCAAGCTGGAGAGCTGGAGGAACCAGTCCAAGAGGTTAAAGCCCCAGAACAAGAGGGATAAATGGTGCTACCCTAGTCTGAGACCGAAGGCTTCTGGAGGATCATGATCAGAGTCCATGTTGGAAGAGTAAAGAAGAGAGAGTCTGATACCCTCAGAGGATGACAGCAGCAACCTAGAACCCATTCAAGAAGAGAACCCATTCCTGGAAAGAGTAAGGAACCACCATCAACAGGGGCAAGGCACAATCTACCTTTAATTCAAGATCAGAGACAGACTAGTGTCCAGTGGAGAAATCTCAACTTATCTTCAAGAGAGTGTGTGGCAGACTTCCAGAATAGGACTCAGGAACTGTTCTAGGGTAGGACACAATGTGTGCAGTATAGACTGAGTGTGCATTTAAAAGTGGCTTAAAATGAGTCTGCTAAAATACAAGCTTGCCAGTGGTGCCATATTTAATCAGGCTCCGTATAGAACGGGTCTATATTTGGTGATGCTCCCTCTATGTGTGATGAGCATTTTCCAGGAGAAGGAAACTCTGTTCCCCCATTTAACTTTTAAGAGAATTTATTTTCTAAAACATACATGGCTTTGGGTAGCATTCTAAGTTAATCATCGTGTCGACTTGAGATAAAGCATCCTTCTCTGTATGAACATAAAAATATAGAGATTCATATCAGAGTGGGATTTTTTTGGTTGTTTCTTAAATTACTAGTATTATTCTCATTTATTCAATGGGGAATTCAGGGACTATAAAATAGGGCAGAGTCACTGTATCACCAAATGCATTCTGAATGAAAAGAACCTTTATTATCTCTCCAAGGGAAAGTAACAATGATGAGTATATGGCTGTTTGTCAGGTATCATCTACAAAAGGTCTCCAGACCAGCCTCCTAATAATAATGTAGAAAATCAGAAATAAGAAGCTAAAATGCTAATCAACACAAGAGGAGACCAGAGCTCCATGTGCTGTAGACAAAGAAGATAATGATATGTTGTCCCCAGTGCATTTGCTTGGGAAGCTAACCCTGCATTTTATCCATTGATTCATTGAAGATTGTTTTGTGTCCTCCCCCCCATGGCTGCACGTTGCCAACCAGCCTCTGTGGCCTTGGAAGAGAAGGAACAATGGCTCTAAATCGTCACCTTCTCCTCGGAGCTCCACAAAAGTCAGGGCTGCCTCAGGATTGAAGGATTGAAAGAAAAGCAGAGATGTGACATTTGCAGGAGTAATCAAGCAAGGGCATATTCAACACCTGCCAGATCCTTGGCAAATTTCATTGGTGAGTGAATTCCTGCATAGTGAAGCTGGAGATCTGGGGCACCTGTAGTGGTGCCAGGGATGGTATTCACTGCTGTAGCTCCTTAAAGTGAAGGTTGTGCACCCAGAAAGGCTTTGCCTTAAAGGCTCTGTTTCCAGCCCATGATGCTATCAGCAGGTGGTGGAGCCTTTAAGAGGTGGGGCCTGGTGGGAGGTCTTAGGTCACTGGAGGTATGTGTGCCCATGAAGAGGATCCTGGGAGTCTGATCTCTTTCTTTCTTTCACATACTGGCTAACAAAAAGGGAGAAGCTTCCATCATCACTGCAACCTGCCATAACATATTGCCTCAACACAGACCCAAAAGTGACAGTCAATCCACCACAGACTAGAATTTCTAAAACTATGAGACACAATTAACCTTTTCTCTTTATAAATTGATCATGCAAGGTATTTTGTTGCAGTAATAGAAAGCTGACTAACACAAGAGGCCAGCCAAAGTTAGCTTGTCTGCTTCATAACCGCATGTAGACTGGTCCACAGCTTTCTAAGCTTTGTGAATTTGTGGTGTCATGAATATCAGTGATTTTTGTTTCAGGATTCCTCTAGGCTAACAGAAAGACCTCACATTTCTGTCTATTAGATATCATTCCAAACAACTTGAGAAAAATGTATGCAACATTTTAGTAATATGTTTTTTTTAATTGCGTACATTCATTCAAAAGGAAGAGAAGTGTATTTATATTTCATTCTAGAATGACTACGGCTGTCTGCCTAGCATTGCAAAACCTGCAAACCTCTGAATCAGGCGGGATCCAGCCCACACTCATTTCTTCTTCCCAGCTGATTTTTCACAGTACCTTTTACACTAAGAGCCCAAACTCAGCTTTGCAAAGATGTGGCACCATTGAAAGGAATGTAGCATGATTTCATGTAACAACTCAGAATGACCTCTAGCAAGGTGCAGGCTGATATCTGACACATGCCAAGTGTTTCTGTCTCCTTCAAAAATATAAGCTATCTCTTGATTCCTCTGTGTACCATACGTTCTCTGTTTATTTAGCTACTCATTCTGCTGTTTGCCTTCTGAAAATTTCTACACCCACAGAAAAATGGGTCTGGGTGTGGCTGTATATCAATATAATGTTATTTGTAAACACATCTACACTTTTGCTAAAGCAGGTGTGATTAAAGTCATAGCTAGCTCATGAACCCTGGCATGAATATCTCCCATCTAGTATTTGAATATCTCAGCAGTAAAAAGAATGATAAATCTGAATCATTGTATTGAATTCCCATAAAAAACATACTGTAGTATCCATAATGTCTGCCTTCTTCATAGAGGACTTGGGGTCAGATATGTAATTTGCTGAACTAAAATGTCTACCCTGCAATGGGGCTGATACATGTGTTCACAGCTGTCCTTGCCAACCTACAAATCCCCAGTGGTCTCCACTCTACCATATTGAAATGGTGAGCCAGCTTCCTCAAAATTTTTGATGTTCCTCCAGAACATTAATTTCCTTGAGGTAGCTTGAACTGATAAAATTTAAGCAGAGCTGGCCATTTCCCTGCATCTCTTCCAGACACTGTCAGGCTACAGAAAGGTCATTGAAGTGAAAGATTCTAGGGATATCGAAACTGTAAGTTTTTTTCCCTCTCAAGAATTATACCTTCATTGAATTTCACTTGCTTCTGCAGTTTTCTGCCCAGTACTGTTCATGCCTGGCAAATTTTGCAATAACTATTTTGTTGAAGGACTTCCTGACATCATTATTATTCACATCTTGGTCTCTTCTTTCTCCATAGCACTAGAGTTTATCGATTCTTTGTCATCTATCCATTCTTCATGTGTTGATCACCATAAATTCTTCTCTTGGGTCTGTTTACTCCTCTGATTATGGCTTGGCAGATAGGGATGAAATAAATGATCATTCTTTGGAAAGATGAAACAATTTCTCATTCCTGAAAATATTTCATTTATTTTAGTCTTTTTTTCAAAATCATTGTTTTTTAATTGCTCAGACTCCTAGAGGCACAGAACTAAAAGAAAATAGCAGAGATGGTCAATTGCATGAGAGAGCCAAAAAGGATACATATAACTCCAATTAACACTTGAGCAATTTGCTTTTGTAACTCAACAAAATACTGGAGAGACTACCATAATACTCTCTCAACTTGGAATATGTATTTTCTGGATGCACACACAAATTCATGTGTATATATCCTAGATCTATACCATAGATGTAAAGATATGATGAATATAGTTACAAGCATATGGTAGATCTAGTTAGGTTTTAGTTTTGTTTTTAAATGCTTATATCTCTGTCTTACATTCATTAATGAAAACTGTTGCAGATGTATCTTTTCTCGGGTTCTTTTACCATTTCTAAGCATCAAACAGGAACTTTTGTATATGGCAGCAGTAATAACAACCAAACCTCTGCTGAAAGCCAAAGGAAAACTTGAGTAAAGGAACAAAATTTGCAATGGAAAATGAGCAATCCCTTTGATTTACTCTGATTTCATGGGAGACATTGCCTTTAACTTCTTTTTTTTTTTTTTGGTACCGGGGATTGAACTCAGGGGCACTGGACCACTGAGCCACATCCCCAGCCCTATTTTGTATTTTATATAGAGACAGGGTCTCACCGAGTTGCTTAGTGCCTCGTTGTTGCTGAGGCTGGCTTTGAACTTGCGATCCTCCTTCCTCAGCCTTCCAAAGTGCTGTGATTGCAGGTGTGTGCCACCATGCCTAGCTACCCCTTAACCTCTTAAGCATGCCTTGATTGCTTCCAAATACGGAGGTCTTAGGCCAGTGCCAGTGACCATTGCTGAATTAAAATCTTACATTGGTTTGATTTCCAACACCACACAAACCATGTTAGCATTGGCTGTAAGGCTTTAGTGATAACAGACATCTTCAGAATGCCATAGGTCCTGACCATGAGCACACATGGCACCTTTTGAAGACTGAACTTGTCCAGGTCAATGGATAGCTCAGGAATGAAATTTTCTTTGGATTTCTATCTTTTTGTGGAGATGGAAATGCCTGGTATGGAGAATCAAATTTGATGCTGATGTGACCTACTTTGGATCAAGACACCTAGGGGGAGAAAAAGAGAACTTTTCCTTACGTTTGCTCCTCTGAGGCCATCCCAATACTGGAACAGGTTAAGTGCAGATGATAAATCTCAAAATCAGCTTGAGGTTTGAGAGGAAGTTTATTAATGGATGTCTAGAAACAAAATCATTTCATCATCACAAATTAGCATGTATTGACCAGCTTTCCTAGAAAATGGAGCTTCAGAACAAAAGAAGAAACACGTGTCCATCCAGAGGACAAGTGATTGAACTGGTAGGAAGATTTCCTGTTCAAGCTTTAATTTCATGCTCTGTGTCAGCCACTGCTCACAAACAGATACAGGAGACCAGTCCTGAAGTTCAAGGAGCTCTGTCTAGTTGGGAAACAGAAAAGAAAATGGGTAAATTAAATACAGCCTGGGGAGATGATGATAAATATTTGCATGGAGATTCTGTGAAAACATGAAAGAGGGGTACAGAGAAGTTATCTACAGGTGATCCAAGGGGGATGCATGGGCTGAAGCTTCAGAGTATGATGTAGCCAGAAAAACACCATTTAAAAATATTCACAGAGAATAGTAAACAGAAATAGAACACAAGAGAATGTCTGTAGGGGGGAGAGGGCTGTGAGTTCATGAAAACTTCCAAACATATAGAAAAATTTAGAACAGCCTATAATAAATCCTCATTATTACATTATCCTATGAAAACTCCCTAAGCATGACTGTGCACAAGTATCTCCTCTCCAAGTACCCCTGACCCTTGCCATATGGCATTTTTTGTTTTTGTTTTCTGCTAGGCAAAGTATGTGTCAACTTTATTGGGCTATAGGATGCCCAGGTAGCTGGTCAAATATATTTCTGTTTATGACTGTGAGGGTTATTCCAAAATTTGTGGACTGACTAAAGCAGATTGCCTTCCCAATGTAGTGGGCATTATCCAGCCTGCTACGTATCTGAATAACAAAATAACAGGATTGTTATTTTGAATTGTATTGAATTCAGCCTCTCTGTCTGACTGCTCGAGTTTGAACATCAGTCTTCTTGTGCCTTCTGTGATCCTGGTTCTTAGGACATCACACCTGGACTGGAATATATTCCATAGGCTCTGTGTCTCAGATCTTCAAACTATACCAGTGGCTCTGTGGGTCTCCAGATTGCAAATGGCAGATTGTGGAACTTCTTAGACTCCGTAATCATCCAAAAAGCTTTTTCACAGCAAAGGAAACAATCAAGAACATGAACAGAGAGCCTACATAATGGGAGAAAATATTTACCACTGGCACTTCAGATAGACTATTAATTTTCAGGATGTACAAAGAATTCAAAAAGCTTAACACACACACACAAAACAAATAACCCCATCAATATCTGGGCAAAGGAACTGAACAGGTACTTCACAGAAGAAGAAATTCGAATGGCCAAAAAATATATGAAAAAATGTTCAACATCTCTAGCAATCAGAGAAATGCAAATTAAAACTACACTGAGATTCCATCTTACTTCAGTCAGAATAGTAATTATCAAGATTATAAGCAACAAGAAATGTTGGCGAGGACATGGGGAAAAAGTTCACTTATACATTGCTGGTGGGACTGCAAATTGGTGTAACACTGTGGAAAGCAGGAAGGAGATTCCTCAGAAAACATGGGATGGAACCACTATACAAGTCAGTATCTTATAATAAATCCCTTTATATATGCACAGTAGTGCATCACATAGTGATATTTTGGTCAATCATGGGCCACATACATGGTGGTGGTTCCATAAGATTCTATTGCCTGTAGAAGTCATTGCCATCTCAGCTCATATAAGCGCAACTATGTGTTCATTCTTAAACAATGAAATCACCTGATGACATATTTCTCAGGACATACCCTTGATGTTAAAGAGAAGCATTACGGGCTGGGGCTGTAGCTCAGTGGTAGAGCGCTTGCCTAGCATGCGTGAGGCACTGGGTTCGATCCTCAGCACCACATATAAATAATAAATGAATAAAATAAAGATCCACCAATGACTAAAAAAATTTAAAAAAAAAAGAAAGAAGCATTACTGGGGCTGGGATTGTGGCTCAGCGGTAGAGCGCTTGCCTCGCATGTGTGAGGCCCTGGGTTCGATCCTCAGCACCACATACAGAGCAATAAAATAAAGACATTGTGTCCATCCACAACTAAGAAAAAATTAAAAAAAAAAAGAGAGAAGCATTACTATACACATAGTCTTTGTGTGTGTGTGTGTGTGTGTGTGTGTGTGTGTGTGTGTTTGTCCTACAGATTCCATTTGGAGAACCCTGACTAATAAATTTACATTTTCCATCCTACTTTTACCAATACCTGAGCCTTGTAATATGAGAAGACTGTTCTTGGGAAGTACATCTGAAGACCTGAGACACACAGTCTCCCAACCTTAGAGTGTCATAGAAAATACATGCAGGGCATGGTGGTACACACCTGCAGTGGCTTGGGAGGCTGAGGCAGGAGGATCTCATATTGAAAGCCAGCCTTAGCAACTTAGCAAGGCCCTAAGCAACTTAGTGAGAAGAAAGAAAAAGGAAAAGCAAACAAGCTACATATTTAATGCATAATTGGAAGTGAGAGCTAACATTCTGCAGCAGCTGAGCTGCTAAAACTCTTATTCATTTCATTCAATGTCATGTCAGTAAAACTGCTGATGTCCCCTTTCTGAAATGGAGGAGAAAATGTAGTTACGAGCTAGAGTGTTCACTCCTAGGACTGGTTGTCTTGATGCCACATCATAATTAGTATGATTTAATTCTTAAAATAACTTTTTTAGGGATATTAAGCGGTATTTTAAAATCTTTTTTTTTAGTTGTTGAAGGACCTTTATTTTTATTTATTTTTATGCTGTGCTGAGGATTGAACCCAGTGCCTCACACATGCGAGGCAAATGCTCCACCACTGAGCCACAACCTCAGCCCCCAAATAAAGATTTTTTTTATATGTCATATTATAAAAGATTGGGAGGAAAAATGTTGAAATCCCTCCTGGTTTTAATTTAGCATATTGTGTTTTCATTACGAAGGTTTTCAAATGTAGAATTTATTTAAGTCTCGTGGGATGTTGTGTAATACCGTTTGCTGCGTATGATGCTACCGTGGGCAGCCGGAGATGGATCAGAAATGAGACTGGGGATGGTCTAAAGGAATTTTCTTAGGAACCATCTTCAAAGAAGACTCCCATGTCTGAGGAGCAATAGTGAAATATTTCCCACTACAGAAGTGGATATTTTTTTCAGGTTACTTGCAATATATCCTTTAACAGCTCATTCAGTGAGAATTTGTCAGTTATTATTTGCTAACCTAGATATTTGCCAGTGTTCCTAAGAAGAAGTGGTTCTTACCTACCTCTCAGGAAAGACTCCCTTGACCTTGAGACTGAATTCATGCTTACGATATTCAGTACGGCACAGTGTTCTTTTTCAGAACAGTATGAAGCTTCAGTTTGAATAATTGAACAAAATAATATTCATCAAAACTAATAAATCAAAATAATACTGTGGAACAAGAACAGCTCATCTGTTTATTTTTTGTCAAAATGCTCTACTTTATATGAGTTCTCCATTTACAAAACACATGCATAGAATTGTCTCATCTGTGTTCAACTCATTCCTTAAGATGCTTCTTCCTTTTGCAGAATATGTCTATGTACTGCATAATGTGACATGAGTGAGTGTTATGGAATGTAAAGGAAGGTTTTTGCCATTTTTTGAGCCTCCAAGACATTTTTCAGGCTCCAACATGTTTTTCCTTTAATCGGAATTATTGGGTTTAACCCTTTGCAACCCAGAATTTACTGTAAGCAGATAGAATCTTTATTTATACAACTGTTTGCTGAGTGGATCACTGCAAGAGCGAGGAAGCCAGTTTCACAGAGGGAGTAGAATACTAGTTCCAACCGCCCACAGAAAAACCACATAAAATACGGGAAAGTGTTATGTGAATCATGGTGTGCATACTTTGTTAATGAGAGCAGACAGCTGAAGCATTTTTATGTTCAGCGTAAGTTAATGGCCAAATAAACTATGGGAGATTTTCTCAATTAAATATCTACCTTATATCTTCTATGGAAAATTACCATAAATTCAACAAACATTTCATGTTTCATTGAGTAATGATGGAAAGGAGGAACATGGGAATTTGGTGCCAGCATTTAAAGCATGCTTTTATGATGTTAAAAGGAAAATAGGTAAACGTTGCATCTTATGATTTAAAACTAACAATCAGGCCTCCAAAAAATAGACTTACATCACAATAATTATAATGCTCTTGTATCTTTCCATTTATTTTCCAAATTCTCCTTGTGTGCTTTCCATATTTTAATAATGGTAGTTGAAAATAATAAGTAAAATCTTATAAGTAAAATGTTGAGTACAATACAGTGATATAACTTAAATAAAATCCATTGATAACCTGGTTCTACCTCAACATAGACACTTAATGATGTTCCTCATTTTTCCCTCATTTTGCCTGAACTGGAAGGCTGGTCTCAACTTGTGCATCTCAGATTCTTCATGGTAAAGAAACTCTCTCATACTTTCTGATTTTTTAATATACATGAATAAAGTTCATTGAAATGGAATTATTAAAATATAAAATATTAAAAGAACATTCAAAATACAAGCCTCGATTTTTAATTCAGTATTCAACTGACATAAAAGTCTATTTTAGTAATCATTTTAGGATAAACATAGGAAAATGAATAAAAATTGTACACATTGAAATTGTGTGTATAGATGATTGACAGTGAATGGCTCTTAAATTCCTTGGTGTTCATATCCAAACTCGAGTTATGAGGGAGGTAGTGACTGTCTGTGTGTGATATTTATACACACTCGATGAAGACCAGTTACACCAATGATACCGACATTTAATGTTTTAACATTAACAGGTGCCAAGTTCTCCACTTCTTGCTGTTGTATTCTCTATCCCAGATTGAACTGAGGATAACTCTGCTCACAGGGCAGAACGTTGACTCATTTGTTTCTCTACAAATGGTAGAAAAACAAGTCTCATGGAAATATGTTGGTAGGGCCGGAAGAAGGTTTTAGAAAGTCATTTCAGCAGCTTTGGGAAATCTCTTTTTAAACCTCACCAAAAATAAGGCAGACAATGCTGTGTTTTCAAAATTCATTTGTAAACTTTCATCAGTAGCCAGCTTTGAAAATTTAACCTGCAAGGTTTTACTTAAATTTAAGCTATGCTTTTTTGGGCTCTTTTAGAGTAGAGTGTATTCTGACGTATCATACATACATGGAGTATAACTTCCTATTCTTGTGCTCGTACATGATGTGGAGTTTCACTGGTCACATATTCATATATGAACATAGGAAACTTCTGTCCAATTCATTCTACGTCTTTCCTATTTCCATCTCCCCTCCCTTCCCTTCATTCTCCTTTGTCTAATCCAATGAACTTCTATTGTTTCCCCAATCCCCACTTGCCTGTTTGAGTTAGCATCCTCATATCAGAGAGAACATTCAACCTTTGGTTTTTCAGGATTGGCTTATTTCACTTGGCATGATAGTCCCCAGCTCCATCCATTTACCACCAAATGCCATCATTTTATTCTTCTTTACAGCTGAGTAATGTTCCATTGTGTATATATGCCACATTTTCTCTATCCATTCATCTATTGAAGGGCACCTAGGTTGGTTCCACAGCTTAGCTATTGTGAATTGAAGGGCTATAAATATTGGTGTGGCCGTGTTACTATAGCATGCTATATAGTATAGTAAAACTACCCTTTTGATGAAGTCGGATTCCACACATGGAATCCATGAGTTTCTATGCATACTTCTTCCTTTTTAAAAATTGTTTATTTATTTATTTATCTATTCATCTACCTATCTATCTATTTATTTATTTATCTTGCAGTACTGGGGTTTTAAACCCAGGGCCTCAGACATGCTAGGCAAGATCTTCTACCACTGAGCCACATCCCCAGCCCTGCAGGATTCTATTTGTAGTGACATGTACCATTTTAAATGTTCTATCAACTACATAAGGATCTTGGAGACCCTTTTTTTTTTTTGGTACTGGGTATTGAACTCAGGGACACTTGACCACTGAGCCACCTCCCCAGCCCTATTTTGTGTTTTATGTAGAGACAGGGTCTCACTGAGTTGCTTAGCGCCTCACCATTGCTGAGGCTGGCTTTGAACTCGCAATTCTCCTGTCTCAGCCTCCCAAAGTGCTGGAATTACAGGTGTGCACCACCGCGCCCGGCTTTGGGTCCCTTTTTTATCAGGTGCACAATACCAATAGAGTTACCTACTTCTTTGCTGATTGTTGCCAGACTATGTAATGTGTCCAACAATCTGTACAGTCCCTGTCCATCCAAAGTTCTACCTGTGTGCCCACTGATCTTATCTGTTACTGAGAAATGCTGAATTCTTTCCTATTTAGGAAGGAAAATATTAACATAATTTAAAACACCAAAGATATCATACAAATAGGATAATCCCTTCCTTATCCCTAGAGGACATATGCTAAGAACTCCAGTGGACACCTGAAACCACAGGTAGGACTGGAGTCTACATGAACTGGTTTTTTCTTTACCTACATACCCATGATAAACTTGAACTTATAAGTTAGGTGCAGTAAGAGATGAACAAAAATAACTAATCATAAAACAGAACAATTATTACAATATGCTTCAAGAAAATTCATTTGAAAAGTTCTGCATTATTTATGGCTGCAATTTCCCATGTAATATTTTTTAATCACATTTGACCACAAGTGAGTGAAACCACAGAAAGTTAAATCACAAATGCGGAATCCTACTCTAAGTCCCAGCAAGTTTCCTATTTCACAAGTGCACTGAGAATATGTCCTCTCAATGGCCATCCTACCTGGGCAATATGGAATGATTATTTATAATCCTCTTCTATGTTATCATAAAACAGGGAGGAAGACCTCACACACCCTGGCTTTTGTGCATTCAAAATTCTTATTGGGTCAACCAAATACACAGTTTAGGGGAATGGACATTTTTTATATCTCTTCGTTTTTTAGGTCTCTCTGCATGAACAAAGCGAGATATTTTATTTAAACTAATGGATGCTTTTTGGTTTAGAGATGATTCCAGAATGTTTTCCTATTTGCAGCTGTACCCTGAGAACCTCCCTCTACACAATTCTTCATCACTACATACCATTTGTGGTATGCTACAACATGTCACATAAAATGCTTGATCTAAGTATCTGTGCCAAATAACGTGGGTACAGACCCCAGTGGGTGAACAACACCCACTATGAGGATCACTGGTCTCATTTTCTAGACCAATAATTCTCTTCAATCTGGAACTTCACCTTAGGATCCCTTGACAGGACAGCAGGACAGGCTTTGGGGATTATTTAAAGACAGAAGAAATAATGTCTCAAGTTTATGTAAGACAAAGCATAATATGGGGTCTGCACATTATCATACAGATATGTGGTGTGATCGTAAGGGAACTGTAATTCAGTCTATTCACACAAGTAAATTCACAAGTGGATCAAACATACCAACAGAACATAAGCCATAAAATTAATATAAAGTAAAAGCAAACATTTATATAATCCTAGTAGAAAGGAAAATTACAAAATATGAAGCTCAAATCAGATGTCATCAAGGAAAGAATTAAAAGGCCATTATATTCACTAAAAACAAATACCGGTCAAGAACAATTCAGGTATTAAACAACAAGTGTGAAAATAGAGGAAATGTTTCCAAATTTTGACATGAGTGTCAATATCCACAGTCCAAAGTAAGCTTTTACAAATCAGGAAAGAGAAAATGCACCCCTCACTAAAGGCTTTTATTAAAGAAGTATAAATATTTGAATGTAAGCTCTAGTCAAATAATGTAATGAACCATAAAGAAATGTGTGTCTATCTATGTATGCATGTGTCCACATGTGTATCTATCTATACCTGTGTATGTTTGTACACACACACAGAGTGAGACAGAGAAGGAATTATTTTTTTGTAAAACAAATCCATGCAATATGTTTAGAAAGAGACCTAAGAGAATATGAAACAAGATGTTAGTAGTGGTTATAATCCTGCTCTGTAAACATTATCATGCTAAATGTAATATAAGTGACACAGTTCTAGTTAATTTTATGCCTTTTATTCGCTCTTGTCTATAATGAGCATGTATTCATTGGATCATTTCAGAGGCATTTGAAAGGCTCTTTACTGGGTTAATGACATTGATCTTTTGCCTCACGGTAACCACCCTCTAGCTGCAAAATTCTCCATGCGTCCACAGCACCACACTGGATGGGTAGTGAGGCGGTTGCCAAGGGGAGGAACGATGGTGGATAAACAAAGCTCTGTGGTTGTCCGGGATTCCTGTCAATCATAGATATGGGAACCTGGAGATCATAAAAGCAGCTAGCTAGGGATTTAGCTCCTCATGGCTCACAGTGAGCCAGCAGTGATCAAGTAAAATGGGCCCAGGTTTAGGTCATGGTAGTTGATTTAGGCTTGGGGAGCAGAAGTGACGTTCAAGGCCAATACGAAGTATGAATTGGAGGTGTGTTAAGTAGAGGGTAGCTGACAAAGAAAAGCCCTGCAAGGGCCATAGCATTCAACAGAATTCTGAGAGAAATCCTCATTGCAACATGCATATCTCAGCCCGTGTCTCTTCTATTCAAAATGAAGGAGGAGTCAGTGAGATATCATGCAGCCCTGAAGATGAAGGAAATTCTGAGACATAACACAACATGAATGAGCTAGGAAGTCACTAGGCTCAGGAAAAGAAAAACTAGGGACACAAAGATAGAAGTAAAGGCATTCTTCTACATTTGCAGATTTGATGACCACAGATGGAAAATATTTGGACAAAATCTCGTGTTTGCATTACACGTACACAGATTTGTTTCCTTGATATTATTCCTTAAACAAGGATACCAACTACTGGCATAGCACTTATATCACAAGTGACCTAGAGATGATTTAAAGCATACCTGAGGACACACAGAGCTTACAAATCCTTTACCGTTTTATATAAGGGACTTGGTTGTTCTTGGACTTGGCATCCACAGGGGTTCCTAGAACCAATTCTCTGCAGATAGGAAGGGATGCCTGTGTTAATTGTATGATTCCATTCATGTGGCAGGCTTACAGGAGGCGAATCCATAGAGACAGGCAGAAAAGAGAAGGGCGACTGGCAGGAACGGCAGTAGAGAGGCACCGTGGAGTTAGAGCGTAGCTACAGAGTTTTAGTCTTCCAGGATGTGAGGTGCTCTGGAGAGGGATGGTGGGGGTGGTTACACAATAACGTGAGCATACTTAACAACATTGGACTGTACAGTTAATAATGGATGAGTGGTTAAGGTCATGTTATGTGTTATCGCCGTGATTAAAATACGTAAGACGGAGAATGCAAAGTTAAGGAGCACGAGAGAGTTTTCTAATGCAGCAATTTTGGATATGCTTGCGGTTCTCAACCAGACCACTGAGAAGAAAGCAAGGGTATTTACTGATAGAGTTAATGCATTGCTTTTGAACATAACCTAGTTTAATAATTGATTACAAGTTTATCTAAAAGTCCCCTATTAGTAACATAAGGCAGTGACCCGCAATAATACCAAACAACAACAAGCATAAGTTCTAAAGACAAAAGCATACCAGGTGGGGAGGAGACATAACCCTAAGAATCATACATGATTTATATGTTATGCAAAAATGCATTAAGCTAAGGATGAAAAGGTAGTTCCTAAATGTTTGAGAATTGATCTGTTCCTGATTATCATTGTTAAATGTTTCCATTACACCCTTTGACCTAGGGTACCATGCTTAACAGGCTTGAAACCAATCTCTGTTGGAATTAACTAATGGAAAATTAATCTCCACAATAGCACAGCCACCCTACTGATGCTTGTGTGTGACTGAACAAGAGTTTGAAGAAAATATTCGTACGCTTCTCTAAAACTCGGATACATTTTGCACATGTGTACAACTCTGTTATAGATGAAGCAGGTAATCTGGTTAGAGCATCATTTTGGAATTATTCTGCATAACTTTGATTTTTCTCACTGGGGAATATGGAGACCAGAGAGCTGACCAATCTTCCCGAGCTCACCAACACTCTGGGGTTCCCAGTGTTCCATCCTGTGCTTGGTGCTGTGGCCGTTTCCATGTACATGTGTGGTATCATATTCCATGTCCTACAGGTGTGACCTAGTTGGTCTGTGCCATAGTAATGTCTTGTACCTAAACACAAAATTTTATTAGAAAGGGATTATGTTATTTATCTGTTATTTCTTCAAAGAAGCCAATTAATGGTCTCTAGAAACCATTTTATCCCTTTTTTTGGTACCAAGGATTGAACTCAGGGGCACTCCACCACTGAGCCACATCCCCAGCCCTATTTTGTGTTTTATGTAGAGACAGGGTCTCACTGAGTTGCTCAGCGCCTCGCCGTTGCTGAGGCTGGCTTTGAACTCACGATCCTCCTGCCCCAGCCTCCCAAAGTGCTGGGAAAACAGCTCTGTGCCACCACAACCGGCTCCATTTTATTTTTTTAACTTTGTCCCAATCCCCTATTCTGCACTCCCATTCACTAACTTTCCCTCAAAGTCAACCTTTCTTTTTCCTTAAGTACTATTTTCTCCTCCCAGATCACACAGCCACTGAGGCAGAAGATTTTCACTACAATCATGCTGGAACATGTTTGGCTTGCTTTAAGTTTTTTCAGGTTCCTATACTACAAGCTGAAGCTCAAAACCTGGCTTTTCAGATCTTCTGCTCTTTGATTGCAAATTGTCAGAAGTAGGACCAAAAATGATAGCCTGAATTAGCTGAACAAAGAGCTCTTTAAATTAATAGCATAAAGAATGTCCACAAATGTACCAATTTATTAGCTGAAGAAGTATTGGATTTTGAGGTCTTTAGCTGTGACATTATTAGTCGAATGCAGGAACTTGAGATTTCAAGAGCTTTCAATGATCTGGGATGGAGAGGGGTCACAGATACCCTGATGGGATTAATCAAGATTTAAATAGAGGTTCCTACAGCTAGAAGAACTACCAGGTCATAAGGCCCAGTAAGAAACGGTCGTGGATGTATTAAAATCAAATACAAGATGGCTTGAGTCAGAGAAAGGCGTCTTCTCTGTCCAAGGGGAGGTGCCTTTCAACCTGAGCAACTAAACATCAAAAGCTGAACAGGGTTCTGAGCAGAGATTGTCCTCAGGCTTCAGGGAGGAGAGAGAGTCTGGAAGACATGGAGCTTGAAGAAAGAAATGTGCATTGCTGTGTCAGGTTCACCTCAGGAAAAGAAGGGTTATGCCTTTGCTTAGAGAGGAAGCAAAATACCCAGAGGCTGGGTGCTCAAGGGCACCAGCGACCAAAGTAAATTTTAGCTCCATGTCAGTCAGTTGAAGTTAGGATCAGAAACAGGCACTGTGACCCTGTAAACATTTTCTTTATTTCTAGGTCTTTGTGGAGATTTTGACGTTTGCCCTCAGTTGTTGCTGATAAAAGCTTTACTTGGACGTTTCCCATCTTGTCTCACACAAGCAAGTTGGATTCCAAAAGGAAATGCTCGGGTCAGAGCTATAGATCAGCTCCTCTAAGATGAACATGGATGGTATGGACGGGGCTGCCTTGGCCAAGTGGTCCTCAGAGAACTTTGAGAGAAAATAGATGGTAGGTGTTTAGCACGGCATGAGAAACAAACAAGCCAAAAAAACCCCTCCAAAACGAAAAAGGGCCTCATGTACCTTGTTATCTAATAAAAGGTCAAGATCACGTTGCTGCAAAAATAGCTTAGGCAGAATTGCAGCCTTCACTCTTGAGGACAGGGTGGTCACGTTGAACTTTGTGCAGGTGAGAACGCACCTGGTGGTGTTAGAACTAATCACTCGTACGAGGGCCTGGACACACCTGCACACATTCATAAGACACTGGCCACAGTATACTGGAGGGGCTCAATAGGACTATATGGAAGGATCTGAGAACTTTGTTCTTGCAGAAGAAACAGCCTGTGGGAGGTGTCCTTCCTTACCTGAAGATCAACCGTGTGTAAGAGTCTTAGACAGACTCATGAGCTGCAAGCGATTCTCCCCGCCGGTCTTTGAGATAACAGAGTGGAGTCTTAAAAGAGGGAGGTGCCTGTGCCCTTGCTTTCCTAGAGGAGAACCCTCTGGGGTCTGACTTAGCTAGAGGAGACTCTGGGATTTCTGTAGGAAGGAGCGTAGGGGCTTCAATGCAATGGAAGGCAGCGCTTGGGGGCTGGTGAGAAGCCGTTTGCACAGCAAGTGCCCTAGTTTCAGATTGTGTATTTGCTGAGGGGAGGGGTACTTTGAGGAAAATGATGGAGGTGTTTTGGGGGTGCAAATCCTTTCCAAGCCACTCCCTGGTGCAACCTCTGGAGGCGGAGCATCTGGAAACCACCCTTGAGGAAGGAGCAAGAGATTCCAAGCAAGTTCCCATTTTGAAGCCTGGCGTCTCTCATTACTTGTTAGAGGAAAAGATTACACTGGTCTTAAATGAGATTTTTATCATCAAAGCGCTAAGAGAACATGCCAGAAAATTTCACTTGTTCTTTCTCTGGATCCTCCTGTGCCTGGATAAAGCAGAGACTTCTCAACACTGAGTCTCTTCTATGTCTTTGATGGAGAGAGGACTGAACAATGATCACAGAGAGAGAATAGAAAGTTCCAGCCTTCTGGTCACGTGAGGAAAAAGAAACACACGCAGAGCTAGTTACACCCAGCATGGAAAATCCCGGTCTACATTCCCAGTGATAAATCCACCCGCCCCTCACGCATTCAAAGGAACACTTTTTTACTGAACCCTAAAGAAGAAAGAGCCTTCAATGTCTACTATCAGCTGTCTGGCTGTTATAAAATAAAATGGAAGCAGAAATAAGGAAAAGTTTGATGGGGACCTGGATGGCAGTATTAGGCAATATGAATGCCACCTCTTATCTTCCACTGAACAATTACTGTGGCCACTGTACCCTTCTACTTTCCTTCAGACAGGAGCAAATTAGCTTCTTCCAAAACAGTAGGCCTGCAGGAAAAATGACTGGAAGGTCAATAATCAGGAGGCGTATTGACTTAAGGAATAGTCAACTTGCTGAGAGAGTCGATGCTAGTTTTCTTCCCTTGACATGTTTATTAATAATTTAGGATATGGGGGGGCGGAAACAGGATGCCTTCTGGAATTGATGTTGGCTGTGAAGTGTCATATATCACACAGAAAAGTGAAACACAGCCACAAGAGCCAAATGGTAGACTGCGAGATTAATACTGGGTCAGCCATGGGACGGGCAGGGGTGCAATATTAGTATCTAAACCAGTGCTGCTTTAGGTTGCTGGGGAATTTGTTGTGGCTTATGTTTACGGTTGTTTTTAGGTGGTTTATGTTTAATGATCTAAAAAGATGATGCCAGACCTCCCCTCTCCAAACAAACATTGTCTTTCCAAGTAGCCAACTTACACACCCACTACCTCAAATAGTATAAAAATGCCTCTTTGGAAGGGTAGGGCTTTTTTTTTTTTTCATATATTCCTATTAACCAAATTTTCTACAGAGTCTAGAATGTTTGGAACGATGGAAAAAATGTTTAGGGGAAGATGTGTGCTTGTAGAAAAGAAAGTTGAGAAAATAATTTTGGAGTTTACAAAAAGGAGATTCAATAACTCAAACTATGATTGATGTCTTATAAATGGATATGTGCTCCAAAGATACACTAGAATGATATGTGGGGGACACACCCTCCAGACATGTCACTGTGAGTACTGTGCTCCATCCAAGGACACTGAACTATTCTGTGAGCCAACCATCCTACTACTGGGCGGATATCCAAAGGAAATGAAATCAGCATATCAAAGAGAAACGTGCTTTTCCGTGAGACGGCAGCACTGTTCAAAATACCCAAGCTGTGGAATCAACCAAGCTGTCCATCAAAGGGTGAATGGGTAAAGAAACACGATGGAGTAGTATTCAGCCATACAAAATGAAATCCTGTCATTTGCAGCGATGTGGACAAAACTGGAAGACATTAAATGAAATAAATCAGGCATCAAAAGACATATACCACATATATGGAAGCCAAAAAAAGAGATGGATCACGTAGAAACAGAAAATAGAGAGTGACAACTAGAGCCTGAGGTCAGAGGGGAGCAGGAAGAGAGGGCGGTTGGATAACGGGTATCCAACCAATTAGAAAATTGGAATCAGCTTTAGTGTTCTACAGCCTGGAAGGACAAATACACTTTACAGTAACTTGTCATGTATTTTATAAAGGACTAGAAAAGTCTGAAGGTCTCAAACCTAAGAAATGATAAGGAGACAGAAATACTAATCTCCCTGGTTTGGTCATTACCTATGGTACACAGGCATTGGATCACCACACTGCACCCCATAACTATGTGCGATAATCATGTGGTAATTTAAAAATGACAGATTTTTAAAAGTGTGTAGGTAGGAACTGAGTCATTCCAACATTCTGGGGCTTACTGCGTGTGGAAAGCAGTTGTATATCTGTGGGACCCAGACAAAGACAGGGAATGTCCAGAGAGCTAGACATCCACCCATTTTGTCTGTCCTGATGTAAAGAGAAGAAAGAGACTTCAGTCCCCAAGTCTAGTTAGAGGAATGCATGGAGACTTGGCTAAGCACCCAATGGCCTCGGAGATGATGCTGCAACTCAGCGCTAGTTTTTCGTGCTTTGATGGGAAGGGAAGGGAAATGTATTGGCCAGCGGACCTTGAGAATAAACGAAGAGGGAATCATGTCTGAAGAACCGGCTCTGTTTATTTGAGAAATTCCTTGCTTTCAGGCCTTTATACTTGAGAGGCTACAGAGCACATACCATCCCAAAGCCCGTGGGATTGCACATCTGCAGAGGGAGCCCTTGCATTGATCTTATTGGGAACATCTGGCCAGGTCTAAAGAGAGCCTCCTCGGCTTGTCTTCATCCACGATAAAAAAAAAAAAGGAGAAACCTGAGCGTGAATCGAGAGCAGTAACTACATCGTTCTTTATGTTCCTCAATAACATCATCCCAAGGCAGGTCGCTCATTAAGGACAGAATTGACAAAGTCTGCAGTCCAAAAATTGTATTGGAACAAGGGAATCAAGCACAGATTCCAAAGGTGGATGACAATTGAAAAGGCAGTTTGGATCTTTGATATTGAACCTTCACTATGTTGTTGGTGTACCTCAGAAGGCTTTTGAAAACTGCAGGAAAAGATTTTAAAAGGCAAAATTTGATTTTGTTTCTTGCACTTTAGGGGTCTTGTTAAGAAAGTCAGATCCTGGGCCAACATGGTGAAGATTTGGGCCTAGTTTTTCTCTAGTAGGTGCAGGGTCTCTGTTCTAGTGCCTAAGCCTTTGATCCACTTTGAGTTGAGTTTCGTGCAGAGTGAGAGAGAGAAGTTTAATTTCATTTTGTTACATGTGGCTTTCCATCTTTCCCAGCACCATTTGTTGAATATGCAGGACTGATGTGATTCTACAACATTTACAATCAGAAAAATGAGAAATTAGACCCCATTTCTGTATGATATATCAAAGTGTATAAGTGTATTCTACTGTCACGTATAACTAAATAAAACAAATGAATTTTTTTTTTTAAAAAAAGCAAAATTTGGTTTTCCGCTGATGGATGGCAACGGGGTTTGGGAAGAAGGGAACTGCAGGTTCACTCGTCTGCATCCAGTTGGTGCCTTCTGTTCCTGGGGGTGCTTTGGCCTCTCACTCTCCAAGAGTACCCCCATACCTGCTACCTCACTGCATAGTCACTCAGAGCTCTGGGCCAAGGACAAGAGTGGAACCTAGCAGGTCTCCTGAGGCACCGTGTCCAGAACCTCTAGAACCTCATGCAACACCCCATCTGCCACCATCTACTGGTCAAAACTCATCACAAGGTGACCCCAGTGTCAGTGTGCCGGAAACAGATCCCATGTCTTCCGAAGCGGGGACACACTGGGGGTGCTCTCCCTGACACGTCACTATGGAAGAATCCGACAAGGTGCTTCCTGAATTGAACATGGAAAACGTGACCTGCATCTCTATTCCCCAAATCCACGTCTTAAACCCGGAAGGGTCCCCTTTCATGACATAGTTTCTGTGCAGCGGAAAACTAAATCTGGAAGACAAGAGGAAGACCTACAGAAAATCCGTGTGTGTATGTGTGTGTGTGTGTGTGTGTGTGCACATGTGTGCAGAATTTGGTATCCAGCAGTCCAATTTATCCATTGGATTCTTCATTCCTATATTCTAATTTACTTGGTTAATGTGTTTCAACAAGTGATACATGTATATGGCACAGGATTCAGAGGTAGACAGGGGCATATCTATAGCGAAAGCCATCTCCGTCTGCCACGCAGTTTCACCCTCCTAAACAACCCACGCTGCTTTATTTGTGAGAAGAAACATTTGCATGGTCTTGTGCTCTTCCTTCTACAAAAGCATCCTCCAGCCCCAGCTCCTTCAACTGTGTAGTCACCTCAGCGCTCCTTGCCAAGGGACGCCAAACACTCAGGACGCAGCGCGCAGCTCCTTGCATTAGGGAGCATGGTGGCCTTTATTTGCTTCCAGCGCACTTTGAAGTCAACCACAGACTGCACCCCTATCTGCTGCCCAGAAGATTAAGTACCCAAGTGGCAGGAGGAGAAAGGAAAGGCTTGCGAATATACAGATAAGGATCCAGCAGTCTCCACTACAATCCATTCTCCTGGGTTGCAAAATGCCCCGTGATGTAACAGCAATATGTGACAGATTATCAGTGTGGTGCCCCATGGCATTTGAAAGAGCAGTTTGTAAGGGATACATAAGACCCACAGGTTTATTTAGCCAATGCATGATGCCGGTGTATCGTATCGCCATATCACCATGTTTTCCACCTAGACACTTGTCTGGGATCCTGCAAAGTAGCTTCCCTGGCAGCAGAAGAGTTGGGAAATAGAAGCCAGCTCGTTGGGAGACTTCTGAGAAGGGTGTGGTGTTTGTGACTCATTTCAGCAACCCATTTAGAGCAGAAGCCAGGCTGCAGGGTCCTGAGTCATAATAGACCAGGGGGAACAAGTGATAGCCAGCATCGTTAGCAAGTGTAGATGCGAAAGGAAGAGAGAAGAGCTAGAGAGAGTCATAAGATCACAGCAGCGATTTTTTTTTTTTTTAAATGGGAGAGTCTCCATCCATTGTCAGACTTACCGGTTGCTTTAAGCCAACTTACCAAGATAGTAGAGCAAATTTCCAAAGAGTCACATAAACACCTTTTCCAGGAGAAACCTCTCCTCCTGCAAATATGTACATGCCTCTGTCCCAAGATCAGATGGTGAGGTGCAGACTGTAGAGAAGGAACTAATCGTCACAGCTAGCTCTGACTGGCTATACCATTGATGTGGCATGCCACACCTGGACCGGCCTCATTTATTCAGAGTCTGTCAATCACCACGTGGACCCTTCAATAACGTGCCTCTTATATTGAAAAGATCCCACTTCTCCTGGGCTCAGGATCATTCACTGGATGAGAGTGCCAGATCCAGTGTCATTTCCACCCTTACCTAAACACTGGAATCTGTAAGAGCTCTGTCTGGTGATGAGAAAATTTCGTTAGAAATGAAATATATTTGAGAGGCGCGAACAGGGTGCATGAGATAAGCTTTGGGGCCAATTTGGCTAGATTACGATGGCCAAACGCTAGTCTAGGTCTTACTATGAGGCTATTTTGTAGATGTGATTAATATCACTATGAGCTGACATTAAGAAGATGAGCCTTGCTAAAATGGATGGGCTTCATACAATCCCCTGAAGTCCTTAATAGCAAAAACCAAGGTTTCCTGGAGAGAGAGAAATGCACTCTCGAGACTGTAGCATACAAATCCTACCTGGGTTTGTAGCATGTCAGAGGTCCTACTGATTTCAGACTGGTCTGCTCATCATGTAAGCTGACTCCTTGCAAGTAAAAACAAATGCATCTCACCCACCCCTATCTACCCATCCTCTATATCTATCATCCATTATCTACCTACATCTATCATTTATCTATCTCTCATCTACCTTTCTCTAGGAATGCATGTATCATCTATCTTTCAATCACTTGTCAATCATATCTATCTTTTATCTACCTATTACCTACCTAGCTATCTATCCTCTTGGTTTTATTCTTCTGGAAAATATAAACCAATGCAGTTAGAGCAAAGATACACTCCAACATCACTGATTGCTTATAGGTAAAATCCATGCCTTCAATACCGGTTCTCTTTCACATCACCACTTGACTATAACACCCTGGGTTTCTATCTACGTAAGCTCTTCTCTTTCTTCTGTGTTCTCCATCTTCATCACCATGGATTTCTCCTGGTCTGCTATCTTCCTTAATGTTGCATGGGTACTTCTATGTGCTTTAAATGATCTCATCAGGCTTGTTCAAATTTATACTCCTTCAAAATTTCACTTTGGACTAAGACAGCACTGGTTCAGAAATAGAACACTTCTATAAGAATCACTATTTGCCAGTCACTTCATTATGTCAATTAAGAAGCATAGTTTCTTGTGATCCAAAAGGTGAACAGGTTTTTGCTACATGAGAAAACCACGCTCAGTATAGTGAAGCTAATTTATTATGCAATTAATATCTGGATGTATTTGTATGCCCAAGGGTCTCCACTTATCTCTCAACCATGTAGCTGTGCATGAACACAAATGACATTGCCTTATTTACAATAGCTATACCTGATCATTGTGTTATTCTAAATTTTCATTTGTACTTTCAGAATATAACCCATTTGCTAACTCAGATTATTTTTTATTTACAAAAGCATCATACCTCTATGATTTTATCAAATGTTATTTAATAAAATTTAACAGGGATGTGGTATGAGAAAAAAAGTGTTTATACAAAGATCGCTCCTGCAACTTACAGCTCAAAGCAATATTTGATTATTTGTAATTGCAAACAATAAACTGTTTCAATGTCTACAAATATCTTCGATTATTTCTAAGCAATGTTCCACACCTAGGAAAATCTTTTTTTTTTTTTACTTTTTTCCTATCCTTTTAGTGTATGTACTTTAAGTATTAAATGGGAGAATGAGATTCCTAGGAGAGAAAGAACACAGAGAAAATTTAGACATATGAATATTTAATCATCTGAGTAAGAAATATATTACAAAATAAAGTGGAAAATTTTATTGCCTCCTAGAGTGTCCTTTTTCTTTTAAAATCTTTTTTTATAAATTATTTTTCTTGGTTCCCTGTGCTGCTTAAATTTTCTCTGAGGCTTTTGCAACGATATTGCTCTGCAGATACCTGCATTATGTCATATCTCCAGATCATGAGTATGTAACCATAGCAACCGGTAGTGCAGGTAATGGCCCTCATTTTATATAGATTCATGAGCCCTTAAAGTTAGACCTTTCCATCTTAAACATCTCCACCCTTAAGAATTAGTTATACTGGATATTTTACATGCTACAATCACATATTCTAAATGATTTCCTTGAAATACATATCAGAATTCACACAACACATTGGATAAAAATATATCCTATTTTGAAATGTCAGAAGTGCAAATAGTAAGTTGAAAGAGAAAAATCCATAAAACTCACTACTTGACATTGGTAGAAACAGAAGTCTGAATTAAATTGCAATTTGCGGATATGCGTGCATTTATTACTTTAGGAATTTGCACAGTACAGAAAGAAGGACTTGGTTTTGCAGAGGTGACATCTGGCTGGGTGATGTGTTAGTCATCATGAATCCTCAATTAGTGAGATCAGCAATAAGGAAACATTGTAGGCGAGGAATATGTAAAGGAGAGCTTCTTTATCTGATATTTGCAGAAGGGTCTTTTCATCAGGGATGAACAGCTGTCTCATCTGTCTACACCATAATTCCAACTGTGTGCCATATAACCCATGAACATGATAAAGATCTCATGCAGCTTCCAAGGGGCATAGATTATGATGCACAGTTCCTAAGGTAAGAATTAACACAAAAATTTGAACAGCAATAATCTCTATTCTTGTTGAGACCACCTCGTTTTCCTCAATTAAGTCTATTAACCCCCTTTTTTTGATTATGCATTAGTTTCGAGAATCAGTGTTCAATTCTCCTTGCTTGCTCTATGTTCTCTATATATGTTTTAGTCTCCTTTTTTAATTGCTGTGACCAAAAGACTGAACAAGAACAACACAGAAGAGGAAAAGTTCATTTGGGGGCTCACAATTTCAGAGGTCTCGGTCCAGAGACAGCAGGCTCCATTCCTTGAGGCTTGAGGTGAGACAGAACATCATGGCGGAAGGGCACGGAGGAGGAAAGCAGCTCGGGAAGCAGAGAGAGTTGGGCTCACCAGGGACAAAATATATAACCCAAAGCCACGTCCCCAGTGATCTACTTCCGAAGCCAACCACACTCTTCCTGCCTGCAGTTACCACACAGCTGATCTGTCTCAGTGGATTAATCCACTGACTAGGTTAAGGCTCTCATAACCCAATCATTTTACCTCTGAACCCTCTTGTCTTAGCTCACTCACACATGAGCTTTTGGGGGACAAGCCATAACAATAGAATACAAGAACACCTCCCGATTCCTGTACCCCTACGTCTTCTCAGAGAAAACTGGGAAGGGAACTGTATTAAACTTCTTTGCACATGGCCTACCCTGGCTTCTGCAGATGTTGTTGACAATCCAACACCTGCTAAAGAGGAACTCACATTTTCTGCAGCTCCATTGTGGGAAGGTCTAAGGTCTGTGTATGTTTCTTTCTGATATATCCCTTTCTGTAAACTCCATTCTGTGTTCCCGTAAAATCTGGCCTCTTGAAAATGGTCAGACAGATTGCATTTGCATGTGGAGAACATTCTGTGGACCAGCCATTTGATCAGGTTCTTTGAGAGTAAGTTTTATCTGTTAGAAACATTGTAAAGACAGTATTTCTCTTACCACCTCCATTTTTTATATACATAGGCAGCCAAAGTTCCTCGGGGTTAGATGACTAGAAATCATCCCAGAGTGGGAAAACCAGAACCTTATTTCTAGGTAATGTCTTAAGAGTTCTCCCAGATCTGGTGTTCACTACCCAAATTCTGTCATGGAAATCAAGTGAAATGAATACCCACTAAAGAATTGGTGAAGGGCTTTCCTTGGTTATAGAAAAGTCCATTCTGTGTTCTTGAGGGACCTTCTGGACTGAGGGATCAAGAGACTTTCTATGAAAAAAAAGAGAAGATCTGAAAATTTTCCCAGATTCTGTGATTTCTTCCCCACATTTTTGCAATGAATTCCAAGCTCCACCATTAAAGATGAATCTTAGAACATTAAAATATTATGTGCATGCTTGAATAGATCACAATGAATTCCACTTTTATGCAAAACTCTATTGCACCAATTAAATAAACAATGAATAAATAAAAGACCTGTAGAGCAGAGGAAGGGCATCAGGGGTGGGAGGAGGGGAGGGAAACAGGATTGAAAATAGGGCAGAAGGTGTGTTTTAGTTAGCTCTTTCACTGCTGTGACTAAAAGACCAGACCAGAACAATTGTAGAGGAGGGAAAGTTTATTTTGGGGGCTCACGGTTTCAGAGGCCTCAGTCCAAAGACAGCAGGCTCCATTCCTTAGGGCTCCAGGTCGGGCAGGACATCATGCCAGGAGAGTGTGGTAGAGGGAAGCAGCTCACATGATGATCAGAGGCAGAGAGAGAGGTCTCCACTCACCAGATGCAAAATATATACCCCAAGGCCACTGCCCCTATGCCCACCTCCCCAAGCCACACTCTACCTTGAGTTACCACTCCGTTAATCCCCATGAGGGCATTAATTAACTGATTGGGTCAAGGTTCTTATAATCTAATCATTTCTCCTCTGAACCTTCTTGCGTTGTCCCACACATTAGCTTTTTGGGGACACCTCACATCCAAACCATAATAGATATTATACATACACATTGAAGAATATGTCAAAAAGATCTCCACTCATGTATAACTATAGCACACTAATAAAAACATTTAAAAATACACATTTCCCAGTGGAAAGGTGTCTCATTTTCATTAGAGGCTAATTCAGATGCACTGGAAAAAAAAAGAGAATTTTGTTATTGATCAAACTCATGTGAGTCCAGGATTAAATAAAACTTGGCAGGCTTTTATCTTTCTGTCATTGATTTTGTTCCTCTGTGTGTGTGTGTGTGTGTGTGTGTTTGGTTGACTCAATTCTGTTCTGGGAGGGGGACATAATATACATCATATTCATAAATTTATTGGGCTGTGAAATATCTTGCTTTTCTCGACACAATCAATAGCTGTGGATAAATCTCAAAAGATGGTTCCTCCAAAGAACTGCTGTATTATGACATCACTCTCGATTTTTTCCGAAAGCCCCGATTTAAGTGTAAGTAGCCCCCGCAATGGCTGTTAGAATAAGCCAAGGTGCCACCTCTGAGCTCAGGGTTCACTGCCTGCACACTGGAACCGCCGCAGGGCAAGCTGTTGAAATCACTGTTGCCAGATTCTGACTTAATTGGTCCAGGGAGGCAGGGGTGATCTGGAAAGCTGCCCCTGTCCTTCTAATGGGCAGCCAAGGTGGCAGACCCCGGCCTACAAAGGGGGTTACCAGATGCTTTGCAGTAACGCTCCCGACTTGTGGGCAGGTCATTGGAAGGTGAGTGTTGGAACACAGAGGCAGGATGTCCTAAGGACTCTGCAGAGGATGTGTACAGAGCATGGAAACATGGCCACCAAGGAAAACTTAAAACCCTACTTTGACTTTAAGGCTTTTGAGGTTGGAGGGAGCAGCGTTTTAACAGAGAAACTTTAAGAAAAAAAAAAGTTAGGAAGCTATATTTCCTTCCTTCCTCCACTTTACACTTTGGCTTTGGGCTGCTCTTGCCATTTGGGGACATGTAGTAATGTGCACATTTATCTTCAAGGATGAGCATCTGACGAGCAGGGTGACGGTTCTCTCTTGCTGTGATTTAGATTGTGCCTATCACGTTGGTGTCAATACACATGCATCAAATACACACCGAGTCCTGGTTTTTAAATTCTAAATGAACACTTGACCTGAGATACATTCATTAAGAATCAGCAGTATGTGCGTCATGGTAATTGTGAAGCCAATTCCAAATTATAGATTTCACTCCTATGAAACTGCATCTCTCAGGCAAGGTTTGAGAGCCACAAATAGCTTGCTTTCTGTCTGCCTGTGCGTTATTATGTTCATTAAAATGCATTCAATTCTCCTCTAATTTGTAAACACAAGCAAGCAGTCAATAAGGGTCCCTGGAACCTATTTATTCACTTGCTTTTGTAGCTGGTAGGCGATGCCACCTCTCTACAGGAAATGGATGTTTCTTTCCCAAACTTAAATAATTAAAAGCATTTTCAAAAGTGAACATCCATCTTGTTTTCTATTATTTCATTTCCATTCTCTATTTCTTCCTTAAAAAATAAGGTCACAAGTTCAAATATATTGCAAAATATATATATATATACAGAAAGGTTTATTTTACATAAATACCGTGTCTACTTCCAGAGAAGCAGCTTTGGAAGATATAATGGAGGGAGGGAGATAATGCAAAACTTGCTTTTTCAAACTTTTTGCTTTTATCTTTCACATCTAAAGTCATTAAATTTTTATTTTCATCCTGAAAGTACTTCTTTTCCATCTCTACAATGCCCAAGCCTATCAAGAAATTTTAAGCAATAAAGGCTAAAAGGATTTCTGGGTTTTTTTTACCCCCCCCCCTTTTAAGTAATATTGAGTTGAAAGCTCTAGTTAAAGCAAAGCTTCTGGAACATTCACAGTATGCAGTGTGCTTGCGACTCTCGCTGGCTGTATATTATTTAGTATGTTGCATGTGGGTTTTGAAAGGGAGTTTTGGAAAATGGTGTTTCGCATCTGAGTTCTGCTTTTACCAAATTCTGTTTGCAAAGGTGCCCACGGCCTGTGGTCCCCCGCTGTGCAGCTGGTGCCTGATGCACAGGACGGTTCTTGACTTCAGACTCCAAGTGACGCCACACGGGTCTCTGCCACATTCGCAGGCTTCGGGTGACTCCGCGTCTTTCCAGAGCTCTGTCCTGCCTATTCCACAGAATGACCACAGGGCAGCCATGGCTAGAGGCAGGGCCACATTTCTTAGAAGAAAGAAGCAGGTGAGCAGGCCCCAGGAAGATAAGGAGCCAGGTGCCTTGCCCTGGTCCGTCAGGCCTGGCTGGTCCTGGCTGGCTCCTCTGGTCTGGGCTACTGTGCCCCAGGACAGTGCTATCTGTTCTGGATGAGCCATCCTTCCTGAGCAGGCCCTGCAAATCCCACTCCCCCCAAACCAGGTACACTTTACACCAGAATCTCATCTCCCTTCTCTCCTACCCTTTAGCGCTTCCACTGGGGCTGACCTTGACACATGAAGCTGACCGTAATAACGAACTTGAGAAAGCCTAGCTCATTGCACAGATCAGAACCAAAACGTGCAGTGTCAACAAGTATTTTTGTTTTTGGCATATTTTCAGACCATATTCTGCACTTGAATATCAATTCCCCTGCAAGTGCTGGTTCTAAGCCACTTCGCACCCCACAATGGTGTGGTGCCCCATTCTTATTATTTGTATTATCATCTCTCTCTCTCCCCCCCTTTCCTTTCTCTTTCTCTCCCCTCCCTCCCGTGCTGGAGATTCAGTCCAGGGCATCACACATGCAAAACTAAGCACATGCTTTATTGCTGAGTTACATCCCCAGACTGAAATTTATCTTCTAAACAATAACATTCTCCCATGCCGGCACCAGACTTCCAAAGTTGCTTCCCCCTTTCAGGTCAGAGGCTGGATTTTGTTAAGGTTTGCATCCTTGGATACATAGATCTGAATATATAAATAGGTTCATGTTGTACATTTAGACACGTGCGAATGACTGTTTCACAGAAATGGACAGTTCTTTAATTTGCAGTTATATAAAACTGTTAAGTTGGTGAAATCACTTTTATCCATCTGGAGGAATCTAATACTTGAAGGAAAAAAATGACAACTCACAGCCTCCCCATATCTAATGCATATCTTCCTTAAAGAAAAGCAGGACACTAGGGCCCTGAATGCCCACTTTCTATGACCACAACCCTAGCCACATTAAGAGAGCAAGCCTGGGCTGGATGTCCAGGTGGATCATCTTGGGGGACATGGGCTTTGTCTTATGCACAATGGGAACTATGGCCAGCTCATGCTGTTTGTAGAAAGCTACTTTGCTGCGTGTACACCAGGGCGGCTGCTTCTTGGGATGCTGGTCACACCAGCACACTTAGCAAGCTGATACTAATGATGTCACTGCTTCTGCAGCCTGACATAAGAAACGTCTTTCTCAGTGGCCACTAGCATGAAACCGAGGGCACCGAGGGAAGGATACATGTCACTCGTCCAGCCTGCCAGCAGGGTACAAAATGCCATGAGGGACATGAGGGATGGAGACGCTCTCAGCTCTCCCCACCAGGCTTCCCCAGTCGCATTTTCAACAGCGGCTCCTACCCCACGGGACATCTCCAGGTAATTCTCTTTGGTCTCTTGGCAACCTAGCCCACTGTCTTGGTATAATTGGGCTGTGACGATGACATCTAAGAATTAAACTTGGGTCCATTGTGCAAACTAAATAGACTTAAAAAAAAATTGGTCTTCCTTTATCAAAACAAGGGTTTGTGTTCCTACAATGATTTTAATGGTTAGCTTTTCCTTATTCAGTTGAATGACTTACCCGCTTTTCTATTTGGTGATTATTGTTAACGAAGTTTTATTTGGCTATTTTTAACTTCTTTCAAGTTTCTACAGAAACCCCAAAGTTAGGTATGAAAAGCAAAGGATTAACAATGCCTATTTTCCCAGAAGGAAGGGAAAGTTTTTCTATAGAGGTTTAATTTGAGAAGCTCGTTTTTTTTTAAAAAAAAAACACAACAAAGAGACATTTCTCTTGAAAACAAGAGCCCTATCATTTCTTTTCTCATTTGACATCTGCAGAGTAAGGGTAAATATGTCTTAATTTAGAGAAAGGTAAGGCCATTTTTCAAGTGAATCTACCATATTTATCCACAGGACTAGGTGCTATTTCTTTCTTCCCACGTCTGCCTTAAATATAGTACCTGCACAGTTGAAGCCGATGCAGAAATAGCTTCAGATTTAAACAGGTGATATTGTCTCACATATAAAAGATGAGCCTGGCTTGTGATATAGAAGTAGCTGCTGTTCTAACACTCTACGCAAGTGACAGTGGCCTTATTTTTTCATATCTGTCCTATATTTGGGATGTAATTAACGGCGAGGTTTAGCTTTGTCCTTCAAAAGACTTTCACCTTTCTAGGGGGATTCAATCACTTTGATCATAATGAACTAGTGTTATATTTTTAGCCACTTATTCATCTATTTTCTAAGTTATGTACTTATTTACAGTATTGTTCCAGAAGCTTCTAAGGTGTTAACACTTATTAAGAAATGTTGTGCTTGTGACACATTACTGCCAATTTGGAGACATCAGAACTCAGGCATGTGAAGGTGGAATGCTCAAGGATGATTCCAGACTAGAAGTCTGATTCTGGTAGTGGATACAACAAAATATTCAGTATTCAATGTAGTTCAACTAAATTTACATATAATTATTGGACATACACACACTAACGATGATTTCCCAGCCTCAATTGACTTAATTCACCACACTCCCCTATCATGTTCCTGTTACCTCTTGGTGTTAATGAAAATTTAAGCTCACGCTCTCTAGAAACAAGAAAGACTTGAAAGATGCTGCTGAGCACCACTCAGAGCCAAGATTTCTATTAAGCTGGGATTCTAGGGAGGAGGAAGGAACCAAAGACAACTTTACCACCAAGAACTGAATTAAGCACTTTGCAAATTCAATAAGTAGACTTGTAATCTCTCCAATTACATCTCTGGGCAGAAACTCCAACCTGAGAATATGTCTTAGTCCATTTTTTTTTTGGCTATAACAAAATACCTGAGGCTTGGCGCATTATAAAGAAAAAAAATTTTATTGTGGCTCATAGATCTGGAGGCCCCAAGGCATGGTGACAATTTCTGCTTGGCTCTGACTTCCTGGCAGATGGCATCATGATGGTCAGAGCACATGCAAAAAAGATCACATGTTGAGACAGGAAACCAAAGGTAGATTTAAAGGTCAGTCTTGCTCCTTGACAACAACTAATTTTTGATGAATTAACCCACTTCAGGAGACAAACATTAATACCTTGTACAGACAATGGCCCCTGTGATCTAGTTACCTTGTATTGAACCTTACTCTTAAAGGTTCCACCCACCTCAAAGCTACCACTCTGAAGACAAATATTTCAGCACATGAACCTTTAGAGGACACACTCAAACCTTATCCAAACCATAGCAAACTTAAATACAGAGTCTCTAATGTCTCAGGACACTGCAAGGGAGAAGCAGAGAAATGCATGAGCAAGAAAAAAGAACAACCATAAAAGAACAGACGTCATGAAACAGAAACAGGCAGAAACCAAAGAAGAACAGGTAATTGAACAAGTTGCAAAATTAGAACTGTAAAAATGGAAAAATATACAATAAAGTATAAACTTTCTACAATAAACAGAGCACTGAATAATTGTTCTAAGGAAGAACAAATAAATTAAGAAATAAAACACAAAGAGTAGTTAATTGATATATTTAACAACATAGGTTTTAAAAGGGAGATGAGAGAGAAGACCAAAGAAGCCACTGGGAATGTTCTCAAATTATTAAATATTAATGTAATTAAATATTGAATACTAATTAAATATTGAATGTAAGTATTTTTAAATATAAAGCCATTTCTAGATTACAATAAGAGGGAAGATGAGCATAGGAGTGGTTTTCAAATAATGCAAATATGCTGAATTTTAAATAAGTAAAACAGACTATAGTCTCGGCCTGTACACACTCAACCATAAGATCGCAACACTTTGAAATACCAGTTTCCTCTTCCTGAAGGGCTTTGACCATCTGGATTTGTACATCAACCATGGAGTCCAGAGGTGGAAATTTAGAACAAGCACCCAGATTCTCTCCTGTTTATGATGACTGACTCCTTCTAATGTCTAGGGTGATGCCACCTCAACTTAACAAGGATGTGAGTTCCCCAGAGACCCTGTTCCGTGCAGATTCTGGTGCCATGAATTTGCGGTGCAGTGGAGCCTGAACTTCTGCATTTTCAACCAGGACGTGCCCAGGCTACAGGTGGAGATGGCCCATAGTGAATGGTGAGGTTCATGGGCTTGTCACTCCATCTGGTCATTCTGTGTAAAACAGGGGGTGTCTCCAGGATCTACCTTCACTGATCAGAAAAATGTACTGAGTACAACAAAACTGTCATAAGAAACCAGAGTCCCCTCCTCCCTCTATCACACTTTTCCATTTTGATCTTTCTCAAGGACGACTAGAAGCTGCCCTGGGTGGAAAGTAGGACTTTTCTACAAAGGACTACATGGAGAGAGTTTTTGGCTTCAACAACATTCTTCAACTTTGCAAACTTCATGTGTCCCTGTTGCATAAAAGCATCAATGGACATCGTATAAACGAAGGGCTGAGTGTAGCTGTGTTCCAATAAAATGTTAAATAACAAGAACAAATGGCAGAGAGGATATGTCCTATGGCTCATAGTTGGCAGACCCTAGACAGAAGGATAATCTATGTTACTAATTTTTCCACCTCATTTTGAGTAGAATAGCTCCCCAATATTCCTTGATACAGCCTGGTAATTTCCACGCATCTTAGGTATTAATTGAGTGCAGTTTAACACTATCATAAATTGAAACAACCACCAAGTTCTTTGATTATGCTTGGGGTTGTCTGCTAGACCTAAGTAAGTTGGATACTTTGAGTAAAGGATCTTGACTTTTTCACATTTCCTCTCACTTACTGATATCTATCTTAGGGCCTTTGATTTTTTCTTTTTCTTCTTCTTCTTCTTTTTTTTTTTTTGGTATCAGTGATTTTTTTTTTTTTTTTTTTTTTGGTACTGGGGTTTGAACTCACGGGGACTCGACCCCTGAGCCACATCCCCAGCCCTATTTTTTTGTGTTTTATGTAGAGACAGGGTCTCACTGAGTTGCTTAGTGCCTCGCCATTGCTGAGGCTGGCTTTGAACTCGCGATTCTCCTGTCTCAGCCTCCCTAAGTGCTGGGATTACAAGCGTGAGCCACTGCGCCCGGCTATCAGTGATTGAACTCAGGGGCGCTCGACCACTGAGCCACATCTCCAGCCTTATTTTGTGTTTTATTTAGAGACAGGGTCTCACTGAGTTGCTTAGTGCCTTGCTGCTGCTAAGGCTGGCTTTAAACTCACAATTGTCCTGTCTCCGTCTCCCAAAGTGCTGAGATTACAGGTGTGAGCCACCGCACCCAGTTTAGGGCCCTTGATTTTGAAACAAAGGAAAATTCAGTCCCAGGAAGGGTAAGTCAGCTACCCAAGATCATCATTAGGATTAAAGGGTGATTTTTTTTATAACAATAAAATATGCTCTTGCTGGTTGTGGTGGTGCACACTGTCATCCCAAGGGCTGGGGATGCTGAGGCAGGAGGATCGCAAGTTCAAAGCCAACTTCAGCAATGACGAGGTCCTGAGCAACTCAGTGAGACCTGTCTCTAATTAAAACACAAAACAGGGCTGGGGATGTGGCTCAGGGGTCGAGTGCCCCTGAATTCAAGCCCCGGTACTCCTCTCCCCCTGCCAAAAAAAAAAAAAAAAAAAAAATCTGCCCTTGCTGGAAATCTCTCAGGTCTTCTTTCCAGCTCTGACTGCTGCTTTCAGATAAGGAGAAGCTGACACCAAGCTCTCCTGGATAACGCAGGCAAGACACTGAGAAGGCCCTGGAAACCCCTCTGGTGAGACTGGATTTGAAAGACTTCGCCAGGAGAGATAGTTTGTTTGGTCATTCATTCTGCTCTGTCTGGGAGCCATTTCTTTATGTGACCTTCTTTTCCAGGGACAGGCACAGTTATCTGTTTCCCTGCTGCAGTCCATGAAGTGTCAGTCTGCAGTAACGGCCACCTGCTGATAAGGGACAGTAGTTCAGGTCATTTCCTATTCTTTTTGCTGTGGGTCTCACCCAGATGCATCTTATTCTTTTATTTTTCTTTGTCCAGTTTCTCTGGAAGCAAGTGCTCTAACCTTATGCTACACATTTAACTAAGGAGTCTCAGAGCTGAGGTAAAGTGCTTAGAAATATATTACTCTAATTTTTCATGAAAAAATGCCACATCACGCAAGCAGTTCATGAATAAAACAAATGCACCACAGAAAAGCCAAAGAAGGGCCGGTTCTCCAAGGTGGAGCTTAAAACAAGAAATTGTACTGGACACAGTGGCTCACACCTGTAATTCCAGAGACTCGGGAGGCCAAGGCAGGAGGACTGCAAGTTGGAGGCCAGGCTCAGAAATTTAGCGAGATCCTGTATCAAAATGAAAAATAAAAAGGGCTGGGAATGTGGCTCAGTGGTAGAACACCGCTGCTATCATTAAAAAAAAAAAGGAAAGAGAGAGACAAGGAAAGAATTAGAAGAATAGAGTGCATTAACACACACACACACACACACACACACACACACACACGGGGAAAATTTCCATCCCTAGTCTGCATTTTGAGAGCTGCTTCTACCTTTTAGCCAAGCCAAATATCACACAAATTTTTACTTTATGATACTCAAGAGGAAAAATAAACACAATAATATTATAGGGCATGAATCTTGCCTGCCAGATATGCAAATGCACCTATGTTCTTTTATCCATCAGTCAAAACGACTTTGAATGGAAGACACCTGGATGGTTTGGAGCCAGGGAAACTGTTGATATCGCAAGGGAGAGAGATTCTTGTGTAACAAAGGCACAGAGCTGGGAGTCAGCTTCAAAACCAACATTTAGACGTCCGTTCACTGGCAATCTCTTGGTAGTACCTTTCAGTTCATGCTCAATTGAACTTGGAGTTGAAGAAATGCTCCTAAATCACAGTTTAACTTCAGGCACTTTTGTGCAGGTTATGCATTCAATTACTAATCCAGTGACCTCCCTTAGTCCTTCCAATAAATATTATTGTTACCGATGTCACTCCCTTTTAAGCACCATATGCAAAGGAATTCATCATAAAAGAACAAACAAACGTGCTGGCCAGCAGTTTGCTTGTTTGTACATACAGATGCACACTGCCCAAAATGTCACGGTATTGATTTGGAATCCTGGCAATGCTCATTTCTAGAAGCATGACTTTAACGTTTGCCCTGAGACTCAGGTTCAGGTTACTGTATTCAGATTGGGGAGCCCATGGGAGATGGATTTACATTATGCTATAGTTTGGATCCTCAAAGGTTGGTGTGCTGAAATCTTGGGCACCAGACTGTGGCATTATTGGGAGGTAGTGGAGCCTTTAAGAGGTGGGGCCTAGGGAAGGCATTAGGTCATTGGGGGCGTGGCCTAAAGGGGAAAGTGGACCTTGTGTGTCTCTTTGCTTCTTGGCCATGAGGTGGCCCAAGAAATGGCCTGACCTTGAACTTGCATTCCTCCTGCCTTCTGAGTCACTGGGATTACAGATAGGAGCCACCACACCCAGCAACCTTTCCTCCTTTCAAGTTGATTCTCTCAGATATTTTGTCACAGTGACTGAAAGCTGACTAACCCACTCTCTTGGGCTGGGTTTTCTCCTTTGTGAAATGAAGGTATTGATACCGCACAGGTAAGGTGAACAAGACTTAGCAGAAGATCGTTGTAAAATGCTAGGGAGAAGGTCCAGTCTTTAAAGGGTCTATATAGAGTCAGAAGTGTTTTTTTCTTTTTGTAACTCCCACCAGAGCACAGCCACCATGGATCATTTCCAATACACAGGGACAAGATATGTCAGCATCCCCAGCCCTAAGACCATCTGGATCAGAACTGTGTCGGCAAAGCACAGATCAGTGGTGCTTGATTCAATCTTCTATTGCACAGATAAACTGGTAGATTTAAATTTTTTTAAAATCAAGAGGAGATATTGTTCCTTTTGACAATAGTCCATAGCTCCCACCGGAACAAATTCTCAATTTCACAAATTGCCAGGTAGACAAACAATGACCAGTCTCTCGCCTCCTTCACCCCCAAGCTTTCCTTGAAAAGGAAAATCCTCCAGCAAAGAAATTGTACCCCTGGAGGAAAGAAAGAAGAGTGTGCAGCATGAACCTATGGAAATATGAGAAGTGGCGGTGGCTCCTTGCTTAGCTAAGCCAGGTCTGTGTGCCTGGGGGTCTTCAACGTTACCTATTTTCATTACATGCTTATTATTGGTTCCAAATTATATGAATCCTGCAAGAGAAACAGGATGTGGGTCTGAGCCTTTCAAACACCTGCTTGTGGGAGGGAACTTGCAAAGAAAGTAGGGCTTCGCCCTGTTTCCTTTTCTGCCTCCAGGTGACCTTATTCTCACATGTCTAGTGACCAAGTGAAATTGCGATGGCCTCATGGACATCTTCAGCTCTACATGGCACCACGTGACCAGCGTAAGCCTGCTCATTTTTCTTCAAGAAAGCCACAGGAAGCTGCTTTTCTCGGGAGAGGTGGGAAACAGGTGTTCCCGTGAAAGCTTTTGGTTTCCAAATTTAAACCCCTCGTGAGGTCTGTGAAAGGGTATGGACCGGGCACTCTGCTCAGGTGACACGGAAGTCACTCTCCTGTTTCTTCTTTAATGACTAAAGCCCACGTCAGACCCCTCTGGGAGTTAGTGAGCTGCGAGTAGAAGAACAGAGGGCCCCGGGGAAGGCGGAACACATTTGAGGGAGACAACTCTTGGGGTGACTTCATATGCATCTCAGTGTGGTGTTTTGTTTCTGGCAATCATTTTTCTTCTATGTCCCCATCTCCTCGGTCAGCATCTGGAGTGCCATCTGGTGCTTCTATATATTTGACTTACAAACTGGGGCACATCTCTCTAAGCTACAACTTCCTGACCTGGGCATCAAAAGTGGCTTTATTCAGCAAACCATCATCGGTCATTCCCATTCCTGGGAGCTGAATCAAATCGTTACCCTGCATGAATTTTTTCCGTCTGTGTGGACATCACATGACGTTGGTCATCATGGTGTCTCCATCTACAGAAGAACCAAGGCAGGTACGGGGAACTCAAGTTCCACAGGACACAGGTGGAATTGTTGGAGTCACATCCGTTGTCCCAACGCTGGACTCTGAGTGCTGGCTCCCTTCCCCAAATCTGCATGAAAATCATGCATTTCAAGCATGCCGTTCAAGAACAGGTGCACGGACACCAACTATTTAGAAGTCATCTTTCTTCTTCAACTAGTATTATACCAGTGACACAGCATTCTTGCCTCCAGTCCCTGTCCCCTGTGACCCCACCCTTTTGCTCTGTGACATTGGTCTTCTTTAAACTCCATCTAGATCATCACATTATCATGTCTTGGAGTGCTTGCGGAACCATCCTCTTGGGGCCAAGATGTAGTCAGTGGTAAAGCATGTGCTTACCATGACTTGGGTTCAATTCCTGACACCAAATCAATATACTGATATAAATAAACATCTTCGCCAGACACAGTAGTGCACACCTGTAACTCCAGTGGCTCAGGAGGCTGAGGCAGGAGGATCGCGAGTTCAAAGCCAGCCTCAGCAACGGCGAGACGCTAAGCAACTCAGTGAGACCCTGTCTCTACATAAAACACAAAATGGGGCTGGGGATGTGGGTCAGTGGTTGAATATCCCTGAGTTCAATCCCTGGTACCCCAAAATAAACAAATAAATAAACAAACAAGCATCTTCAACCAGGAGATTCCACTAGCCACCATCCTTCCTCAGATGAGGCTTATTCCTAAAAATATCCTGCCTCCAAACTTGTAGGCTGCTTCTAAATGTGAGCTGCATAACTCTCAGACCCTGTGTCTTCCTCTCTGTAGTAGGCGTCCAGTGGATTATGGCTGCTTGATCAATGCATCTGCAAATTATTGAGTTTGTGGAGGTGGAGTTTTTTCCATTGATTGTGCGAGTTGACTTTGTAACAGGAAAGAAAGGCACAGAGACAGAGGTTGGGAAGGAGAAGAGATGCTGCAGGGCAAAGTTGCCTTGCCCGGGTTTTGCTATGGTGACATCCAGAGTCTCACCCAAACCTTCACCTTCTCCCTCCCACACAGCAGGGCTGAATCTGGTGCGAGATGCGAAACTATTTCAAGGCAGGGACTGATATAGTCCGTCACATTTTTTTGGTTCTAATTTTGTATGGGTTGTCTATAGAAGTGTGAATGGTTCACAGCAAGAGATTGCTTTTCAGAGAAGTAAGCAATCTCTGGATTTATCAGTTTCCTAACTTCGAGAAAGAGAAGCCTTGAAAGGTAAGGGAACTTGGTCACTCCTGGAAGGTCATTTTGGAATATGTTTTAGATCTTCCTGGTACACAACCAGCCTTCTGAGGAACTGGGGTTATTTTGAAATGAGACTATTAAGGCTGATTTTGTTCTTCCAGTATTGTGAATACAAAGGTAGCCCTGGAGTCAGAGAAGAAAACAGGATAAGATGAACATAAACTTGACTTTGCAAATAAAAGAAAGGAATGTAAAACTCCATGACCAAATTCAAATTTGCATTGGAATTATTCACGAATGGGTCTCAGAAACAATCAATTTTCTGGCATGCGAAAATAGAAAATAGGAGACGCTTTCCCAGAATGCGGGAAAGCAGGACAAATAGATGAAAGTGAAAGAGATTAAAATTACAAAATGACAAAGAGAAGCATTGACTTATAATTAATGCTCTCAAAGATGATTTGAAAGCAAACGAGCAGAAATAATACCCGAGGATGTAACAAAAGGAAACTTTTCTAAAGTGAGCAAACAACACAATCGCAGACTGGATAGGTTGGCCTGGGTTGCCAGAAGTGTGCCATCCTCAGGCTGTGCCATCCTCATTTAAATAAAAGGGAAGGAACGTCTCTAACCACTCTGACAAATAATGCAGGTGACTTAGGAAGAGTGACTGGGTTGAGCCCCTGCTCCTTTGTAATATCAGACAATAAAAAATCAAGTAAAAATTCACACATGATTGACAGGTTGGTATTCAGGCCCAAGAGAGATTTTCCTCCATGTGAATTAAACGTAGAGATGTTCTTGGGCATACTATCATTCAGAGCGGGCACCACACAAATAGCTTTCTGGAATTAAAAAAAAATGAGTGGATGTGTATTTCAGTTTACCAAGCTATGGAATGAAATAAGAAACAGAAAATTCATCCTGGTGATGGACCCGAGATTATTTGTTCACCTCTCTAGACTGATACTGAAAGTGTGATTGAGATTGAAAGAAGAACTCAACAGAATTACTGGAAAGGGTTAAATGGTAAAAACAGAATATTATTGTAGTTACTGCTGTCTTCTTAGCATCCACTGAGTGGAACTCACTGTATCTTAGAGTTCACCTAAGTCACACGGTGAGCAGATAAATAATGTATTATAGCCCAAATGCATCGAGAAAAAACATAGATGGCACAATGTGTCCAACACAACATGACATTTTGTAAGAAGTAGAGTCAGGATTTCAAACGAGATCCTTAATTATTGATGATACGGTAGCCCTTTAAGTTAGCAAAACTCCAGACTGGCACTTTGAAGGGTGTCTCCACACTGGAATCACTAAGTAATTGTAAAAAACTAACAATGCAAGCTGGGCGCGGTGGCTCATGCCTATAATCCCAGCACTTAGGGAGGCTGAGGCAGGAAGATCGCAAGTTCAAAGCCAGCCTCAGCAATGGCGAGGCGCTAAGCAACTCAGTGAGACCCTGTCTCTACATAAAACACAAAATAGGGCTGGGGAGGTGGCTCAGTGGTCGAGTGCCCCTGAGTTGAATCCCTAGTACCAAAACAAACAAGCAAAAAACCTCTAACAATGCCTGTTTTTCTCAACCCCCAAGATTCTGATTTGATTTTCTGGATGCTATCTGGTTTTTGGAGATTTTTTTCAATTGACATGGAAAAGTTGCATATTGATTATCACAGGGTGATAATTTGATAGATGTGTGCAATGCAGAATGACCCAATCAAGGTAATTAGCATTTCCAGCTCCTTGTGCATTTAATATTTATATATGTTGGGACACTTCAGACTCTTCTAGTCATTTCAGAAGATATCATAAGATGTTGTACACTGTAGTCCCCCCCCAAGGTGCTGTAGAACGCCAGAGTCGCTTCGTCCTGCCTGTCTGTATTTCGGTACCCATTATCTGACCTCTCTCTAACCCTCCTCTTCCTGCCTGTCCTAGTCTCTACAGACAACTACTGTACTGTCTTCTATGAGATCGACAGTTTCAATTTCCACAAACAAGTGAGAATATGCAGTGTGTCTTTCTGCACATGGCTTATTTTGCATCCTTCAGTAGGATCCATATTGTAGCAAATGGAACGAATAACACTCCATTGTGTATAGGTAACATTTTTTTTCTGACTTTTTGGTGGAGTCCATGTGTGTGCCCTTGTGTATACTGCTTCAAGAAGCATGGCTCTGCAGGTGTCACTTTGGAAATATGACTCCCTGTCCTTTGGATGTCTACTGAGAACAAGGATTTCTGGATCTCTGGTGATTCTATTCTCAGTTTTTTAAAGAGACCTGCATTCCATTTCCCATAAAGATTGGACTACTTACTATTCCCACCAACACTGGAGAAGAGCTTGCAAAAAAATTCTCTGATGAGTCTAACATGCATACAAAGTTGGGAACCACTAATTTAGAAACGACTACCTGATTTCTTCTACAAAGCCTGAAAATCGTGTGTGAGGAACAGAAAATTTTAACCTGTCACCGTTCATGTGAAATCATCAGCAGTTGCAGATGTGTTTTTCATTTCGATATTTAGGTAAAGATTGGTTGATAGGCATTTCAGACATTTTGAGGGATGGGCTAGTAGGAAATGTTGGATTCTGAAAGGAATCATTCCCACTGAATGGGGCTGACCTAGGCCAGTGCATCTCCACTGGGGGTGGTTGTATCCCCAGGGGACACTTGGCAAAGTTTGGAGTTGTTTATGGTTGTCGTGAAGAAGGGGCTTGGGATGGCTATTGGTATCTCATGGGAGGAGTCCGAGCCTGATGATAAGAATTTGGGGGAATGGCGTGGGTTTCTCATAGGGAGCATTTAATAAGATTAATGATGTATGCTCTAAACATTGACTAGTGCTCTTTGCGTGATAAAAATCATCTATGGGTGCACTCATGTTTATATGTACATATACATGCACATACATATACATTTTATTATATATCCTATTCTTTATTTAATTTTACTCCTTCAAGATGGACCCGAAGATCCTAGCAACTAATACAGTGCTATTTTCAAAGAGGCTTTGTCTCCCATTTCTTTATGATTTTTTGAACATTGATCACATTTCCATGCTGTTTGCTCAGCTCTGAAATTTTGGGTGATGTCTCCATTATATTCAGAAATGTGCTTTGAAAAATTAAAACATGCACTCCCCCTCCCGATTCCCAGAACACCGCTGGTACGCTGTGCTATTTCAGTACACACACACACACACACACACACACACACACACACACACGGGTTGTACCTAAAGTGACATCTTGCTCATGCTCACACTCCCCGGCAGTATTTCTGTATTCTGCTGATTGTGGATCAGTCGTACAGGACACACAGTCAGAGAAGAAACTCAAATGCCTGCGGGAGATGGGCAGGTGTCACAGCCACACGTGGATGATTCAGGCTGCGTGTGAACGGCAGGAATGAGGGATGTCCCCACTGGAGAATGCGTACCCACTAGAAGAGGGACGAGACAGAGAAGGGGCATAAGAGAGGAAGAGAGGAAGGAGGAGGAGAAATAGGAGAAGTACAAAAAGCAGAATCAGAACAAAGAACAGGAGGAGAAGGACGACGAGGAGGGAGAAGAGGAGGGGGAGGAAGAAGAGCAGGGGGAGGAAGGAAAGGTTGGAATCACAATCTTTGAACTTCCAAAGAGACTTAAACATACTGGTTTCTTTTTAGTATATATTTCTATAGAAAACAAGTATTGCTGTATTGATCCATTTTCAGAGCATATACAGGACATGATTCATTATTCTTTCCTTCTGCTGTTAAAGACCATGCCTAGGAAGTGATAAAGGGTGGAAATCTGGGAAAGAGGCAAAAACTCATCCCGCCCCACCTGGAAGACCAGTCACCCACGTGGACGACATGTTGTCTTAGAGAAGTAGCATGGTGAGATCCTTACAGGTCTCTTCAAAGAATCTTTCTGCAAATAAAGGATTTCACTCACAAGTAACTGAAGCCAAAAGCCTACTTACAATGATTATATAAATGGAAAATCATTGGCTCACACAAGTTAATTGCTGACCAGTAGCTGGAGACAGTAATGCCTTTTGTTGGAACTGTATGCTTTACCAAGAATTGTGAATAACATTCAACCATGTCTGGCGGCAGCCACGCCAGTTTCCTTGGAAAATTGTAAGATCATTTATTTCAACGAAAGAAACCCATAGGCATCATCTTTAGCATTGCTAGGTCAATGGCTTGGAGAAATTATTTCTCGAGACTCTTCCAAAACAATTAGTTGTTTTATATACACCAACATTGGATCTAAAAGAAAATAGTATCAGAGATATTTCTAAGAATGTAGCAAAAGAACAAATATGTTAAGAATACCAATTGGTTTTCAGAATAACCAATTGGTTTTCAGAATAAATTTTCAGAATGAATCCTTAGCTAGATAGTATATTTAAATAGCAAAATTTTAAAAGCCTGCCTATTGGCTTAGTAGAATGTCTTCCTGGTTTATCTATATCATCACAAATGCCAGGATCTCCTTCTATTTTAAAGCCAAATAGTATTCCAATGTGTGCATAGACTGTGTCTTCTTTATCCATTCCCCTGTTGATGGACGCATAGATCGATTCCATGTGTTGACTACTGTAAACAGAACTGCCGCTTGGTCGTACATGCAGATCCCGATTTCATATCTTTTGGATATATACTCAAGAGTGGAATTTCTAGGTATACCTGGTACTTTTGTACTAATTTCTTGAGAAACCTCCCTACCATTTTCCATAGAGGTGGCACCATTTTACATTCCTGCCAACAGTGAACAAGGGTTCCAGTTTCCTCGCCAACACAGGCTATCTCCATCGACTTAATAGCCATCCTAACAGGTGTGAAGCCATGTCCATTGTTATTTTGATTGATGACTAGTAATGAGCACATTTTCACATACTTACTGGCCATTTGTCTATATTCCTTGAGGAAAGGTTGGTTCCATTGAATTAAGCCAGGCACAGAAGGACAGATACTGCGTGATTCCTCTCAGAGGACACATCTAATAGAGTCAAAATCGTGGAAACAGAGAATGAAACAGAGATTTGCCAGGAGATGATTGGGAGGTTGGAGTGGGGAGTTCTTTAATGGGCCTGAAGCTTCAATGTTATGGTAGATAAATAAATTCTGTAGGTTGGTTGTGCAAACATCATGCTGAGATTTAACCATGTGTTATTGCACACTTTCAAAAATTCAAATGTGTCTTCTCTGGTTAAGTGTTCTTCCCACAAAATAAATGAATGGATCAATAAAGGGACACAGAAAGCTTTTGGAAGTGTCTGATATGTCTAGGATCTTTTTTCTTTTCTTTTCATGCTCAGGATTGAACCTAGAGTCTCATACCTGCTAAGCACATAGACCCCCCCAGCCCTATGTCTATCATTGTGATTGCAGACATGGTTTTGAAGGTGTTTGTGCACATCAAAACCCATCAGGTTGTACTTGTTGAATATGTACAGCTCTGTGTAGGTCAATTATACTTCAATACAACTGAGTAAAAAATTAAAGCTAAATTAAATAAAGTCGTCTTCTGGAAAAAATTATAACAATAGTAGAATTAGGAAAAACATTATGTCAAGCTCAAGGCAAAGAAGCTACCAATTTATTTGAAAATTGATAAGACGATTTATTTTTTATTTCTAACATGGTATATCAAATATACACATATATATGCATATGTATATGTATATTGGATTATTCATGGTATATCAACCTATAACATGATCTATCAAGGGCAAACCAAGAAAAGCACTTAAAAAAAATAAAACACGTATGTTTTAAAAGTCACAACTAGATAAGGGGAACATTTTCCACTTAAAAATTGTTAATCTGTGTTAAAAGAGGCATGCCAAAAAGAACTGGGAATCTTTCATAAATTTATAGGCACTGTTTGCCAACCTGATCCAATTTTTCTCTTGTTGAAACTGCTTCATTAATTTAATGTGCAAGAAATAAATATTTGATGTGCAATTAGTTGGAGATTATTATGGCCATAATGGAACCTTTCCAAATAAACAGCTGCTCCAGCACTTTAAATGCATGAAAAGCAAGGAACAAAATGGAAAATATAATGAAACACCAGCTCTACAGAGGAAAAGTGTTAAAATATTCAATTAGTCAGTAAGATGGCTGCTCATTTAGAAGTTTGGTGGTGGTTTATCAAAGCATAACAGCATAAAAGCTGCTAAACTTTAGCCAAATATCCATCCACCCGAATTTCCACGGAAACATTTACACAGAAATGTAACAAGATCCTGCACAAGAAGAAAATATTATGAAAGTAGACATTTACCAATGCTACTAATTCTTTCAGACTATTCATTTTATATATATGGATGCATATCAACGTGTATTGTTGAATACTGATTATTCTATGTTCACATTTATGGACATGCTCTAAATATCTGTTTAGGCAGCCACATGTGAATTGCGATGATTCCCTTAGGGAATGGTGACTGTCTTTGACATTCCATGTCGACTGGGTTATTTTAGGTTTGGATGTGAGTCCAGGATTTCACAGCACATGCACACACACTGTGATAAAATGCACACACATGCCATAAAAGCACTTAAACTCCCTGTAAGTTCTAGAAAAATTCTCCTTCCTTTGGAGATAGGTCATAGGTTTTTCTGCCTCACTTACTGCACTGGGAACCTCTGGAGGGTGGAAATGTGGCTAACATCTCGGTATCTCCAAAGCCTGGCATACAACCTGATGTGGAGCGGCCCAGTACATATTCATGGAGAGGAAGCCTGAGGCTATCTGCCAAAGGGGCAGCCTCAAAGGGTGAGCTTTATGGGCTTCACAGAGCAACATCTCCTTGAGATTGGGGTGGGAGTAACAGGAAGCAGTTCTTTCGCCGTTATCTTCCATGTGAGGCTCAACAGTCGAGGAGCAATGGAGTTCTGGAATTGGAAAAAAAAAAAATATATATATATATATATATATATGGCTTTTAATTCTTATTCACATTTGAATATCCAGCTTGTTAGTGGGAACTGCATACAATAACCAACTTCTGGTGTGCATTTCTAGAAAGCAGACTAAAGGCAAATGAATTTCTTACTGGGATTCTGTCCCATTTGGTCATTCCATTCTGCGATGGATTATGATTTATCTTTCCTCTCTGTTCTAAAAACACGGTTGTTCTAAGAAAGTTCTGTTTTTGTATTTTTTTTCATGTTCCCTTCTCCTTGTATGAAGAACGCTCCCCATACACACACACAATGAAGAAACAGAAGAGTAGATGCATTAAATCAACCCTTTTGTTCCATTTAGGGACTCAGACAAATGTCTGAGGTAAGCTGTTTTTAATACATGGAGGTGGGCTCTCTTTGATGGTCCTCCTATGCGTAGGCAGGGTCACTATCCCTTCCCTACGTTCTGGGTGACCTTGCCATCTCAGAAACCAGAAGCGATGCTCCCTGAGAATTTCTTACTGGGATTCTGTCCCATTTGGGACAATTGAGATGTAAGGTACCACACTTTGGTTTGACAAGGAGCCACCCAGAGAGGTCACACAACAGTGCCCCACACAACAGCCCCAGCTGAGGTCCCAGATAGGAGAGAGGAAGCCTGGTTTCAACGTCGGAGGGACTCGGATTTCCAGTGATTCATTCCCAGCTCGCCTTGCAGCCAGCAGGCTGTCACAGGAACAGGGACCAGCTGTGCCCACCAAGACCTGCCCAAATTGCAGATCTGTGGTTGTGGTGGAGGGGGGTGAATTGCTGTTGATTGCATCCATTAAGAATCAGAGGGATTTGTCACAAAGCAAAACATAACTGAAATACATACGTGCCAGAGACGGAAGCCATTGATTCAATAAAGGTATTTTTAGCTTATAATGCACAAAAGCTATTCAAATGTGGCAATGTTGCTACTCATGTCCTGCTACCCACACATTACACAGTCAGGAAAGGAGATTTAGTTAAAAATATCTTCCTGTGAAACCAGAACCTAAGTCCTTTCTATTTCCCAGGTGTCTACATTATGATAGAATCAAGCAGGGAGAATAATAAAAATGAGCACCATGCAATAGCACACAAGATTGTAAGTGATTCTGCACCTATAGAATGAATACTTTCCATATTTTCCCTGCCCTTGGACATCTAAAACCGCTTTTCTTTACCCAGCCATTCCAAACTCATCAATCTTCATGGAAGATCACGTAGAAGCCAGTTACCTGAGCCAGGGCTCTGAGCTGTTCTCCATGCAGGTTTCTTTAGCATGCATTCATGGATGTGCTGGGTTTCTGCTAATCTGTCTTTTCTTACAGGGGTGCACATCCCCCCGCAAAAAAACTTGTGGATGTGGAGGAAAAATGTTACATCCCCCCTGACAGCTGAATATCAGGGAATCCTCTGGGATCTAAAGGATTAAATTAACTTATGGTAGATGGGCCTTTTAATGCTTAAACCTAGAATTTCATGGCTAGATTGAGGTGTTTCAATAAACAACACGATCTTCCTAATAGTTCATTTGAAAGCTTGCCATTTAAATCAGCAAATGCCAGCACGTTGTGGTCAAAGAATTTAAAAGTTTTCTGTTATCTTAAAATTTAATTCACTTATTACATAACAAACATCCACTAGGGAAAGTGTAAGACTCCTTCAGTGAAAAGGACAATGTTCAAAATCCAATAAAACTTAATAAAATAATATTTTACCAACAAGAGAATTAATTTCTTCTAACTATTTGTCTATTTGTGTAGTCCGCAGCTCATCATAAATCAAATAAAATCGTGATACCTCGAAGCAGAGAAGGACAAATAATATACCGGTCTTAACATGATTTTTATTACTTGCTTTTCCCTCCGGAGGAATACAGGGAGTACCCTAATGAAATTGGCTTTTATTACTGATTCATTGCATTTAAAATGAAGAAGCAACTTCAGAAGTTCAACAACTAGTGTGGTAAGTAGATTAGGAATTCCCAAGTCAGTCTGTAAAGAAGGAACAGGGTGGAGACTGAGCTGAGAGTGGCTTGGAGCTTGGTGGGGATTGTCAGGATGTGGTGTCCCTGAATCTAAGACACCTGGTGGGGCAGGGGAGGGGCGGGCTATTAAGCATAAAACAACCAGTCTGGCATTTTCAGTATAAAGTTCAGAATGACCGCAGGGAAACGAAGTTGACTGCAAAATTGAAGGCTACTATGGACCCAAGCCTTGAGCTCCCAAGGGTGTCCGACACATTGAGTTATCCATTTAGACCCTGCGAGGGTGGAAGAAGCAAGATGGCGGCTTGTCAAGTGGTTTTAGGTGACTGCAGGGGATCGATGTTGCCCCTGAAGTCTCATGAGGGGGACATCACCCATAAATGACATGAGTGGGACATCACCCATAACTGACAATATCCAAGCTAGTTGGTCTTCCCACCCTGCACCATGCATTGGCTTTACCTGAGATATTTCTCATGGAGACAAAGAATTACTGGATCAAAGGAAGATGGATTCTTACCGAAAACTCTGTTTTGTCTGCATTAGTGATATGAACGAGGGAGTGGAGGTTACACTGTTATAAACTCGGTGGTGTGTGAATTCCTCCAGTTTACAACTTGTGACTGTAATGCTTTTCTGTCCTGCTAAACAGTAAACACTGGAAAAGTAAGTACTTTTAATAGCAATTACCTGCCATTAAAAAGGTAACTGATTAATATTTGTTGAATAAATTAACGTGGGTGAGTGAATATATAGGATGGATACACAGATGCAGGGGTGGCTGGTTGGGTGGATCATTACATTATTTGAAGTTATTTAAAAATGGAAATAAAACAGGGTAGTCCCTTCAAAGAAAGACTGCATTGGGCAAAGTCTCTGGTAGCAGATCTTATTCTCCACGAACATTTGGATTCTGTGGTAGACAAGAATCTACGTGAAACACAGAACACCAAGCTTTAAGTGACTTAGCATCAACGTGATTTGAAGCTTTCAAAATCCTTCCAGCCTCTCTCTTAGATCTTTCTCTCCCTTACTTTCTCTTTCTCTGATCCTTCTCTTTGTTTGAAGTTATCCACATCTTTTAAATGTAGGCAACAGCGGATTTAAAGTACAAATGGTGCAAAATCTTGACTTATGCTGGTTTTCCTTTTACTCCAAGACAGGACAGGCATCTAGGATTGCTAAGATTTGATGATGGAATTCAATCAGAAAATCCTAAATGTTGCATGGAGAGAGGTCCCTGGATACTTGGATCTTTATAAGATCATCACAAGAACAGATCACTGGGCAACAGTTTTTAAAAAATGATGTAGGAGGTGGTGGGGATGCTGTAAAGTTTCACCTGTATAATTCTGCCTGAGGTTTTCTACAATGATTGCATATCATAAAAGTTAATTAAATCTTCAACAAGAGGCGCATGTACAGATGGATAAGTGAACTCCCCAGATCCAAGTCTTCAAGGAGCTCCTTAGTTATTGAGATAAGAAAAAGAGCCATCAAATGGAACTGAAGGAGTGTGTAGAGAAAAGAAGACTGTGAAGTACGTGGCAGCCGGTGGCAATCTCAAATGGCAAGGACCCAGGAGAGGTCAAGTGACGGCAACGAAGCCAAGAACTCGAGGAGGCTTAGGATGGAGTGGAGGGCCTCCAAAGGCAGCTCAGAAGAGTCTTCCTCAAGCAGCTAAAGTAGATATTTTCCAAGTGTTAGCTAATATATGCAGAGGAAGTTTACAGAGGGTGTTGTGCTGATCCCAGTGGGAATGCAAGTTTCCGCCCCATACAGTCGCATGAAGGTCTCTTTGGCAATGATGATCAGAGGAGTCTGGAACAAGCTGTCATAAAAGGGTGGTGTCATTTTCACAACCTAAAATGCACATGAGGTGGCTTCTCGGTGGAAGTCATCGCAAGTGGGCTGAAGTGGAGGTGCTCCGTAATGGACCATCCTGGTGCATTAGACAGAAGCACCAGAAGGACAGTTGTGCAGGTACAGGACTTCAAAACGCTCATGGGAGTATAGTGCTCGCAGTCAAATGTACACTTACTCCTTTATTTCCCCCAACATTCTGCAAGGCAGGTGCTGATCTCATTCCATAATGAGAAAGTCAAGCATCAGAGAGGCCCAGACATGGTTGGAATGTAGCTCAGTCATGGTAGGGTGCTTGCTTAGCATATTGGGGGCCCTGGAGAAAACAGAAAGCGCCCCAAAAAGACAACATGAAAGGCAGAGAGTTGGGAGGCTGAGGCAGGAGGATCGCGAGTTCAAAGCCAGCCTCAGCAACGGCGAGGCGCTAAACAACTCAGTGAGACCCTGTCTCTACCTAAAACACAAAATAGGGCTGGGGAGGTGGCTCAGTGGTCAAGGGCCCCTGAGTTCAATCCCTGGTTCAAAAAAAAAAAAAAGGCGGAGAGTTATATCCTAGTAGGGGACAGAGCTGTGTGCAGGGAATAGACGCATGGTGAGCAGGGATAAAAGTGCAGTTAACCTGCTTGTCTCGTGTTCTGCTGTGATGCCGCTTTCCCCTAGAGAGAAGCCCCCGTCCAAGCACAGCCCTCTCACATCAACACGCCGCTCATACATCGTCGTACATGCAGAGTCATAAACACACACATGCACACTCATATGTTTTTTCCAGACAGGTCCTCTGAGCTGGGACTATTTCTTGAGATTGACCCTTGAGCAATGCAGCGTCCCTCCCTGAGAGTCACTTTCCCTCCTGACCTCTCCTCAATGCAGGAACAGCTACTACTTCACTGAAAGCTGGGTAAAGAGCGTCCAAATCACCACCCCCAAACCCGGAGGGAGCGTGTGCATGTTGGGATTTCCCAAGGGAGTTAGTAGGAACTGAGCTGGGGCCAGGGTGTGGGACCAGGGGAGCAGGGTGCTGACCACTGAGGCCACCTCACAATGGCCTTTGACATCACAGAGAAAGCCATGGCAGGGAGGGGCTGGTCACACAGGAGAAACTTCTGGACATCAACTCCAAGGTCACAGCCTGTGGGCTTTTCTTCTCTGCTTCCTGAAGACACCAGGAAATGGATTAGATGTGGAATGTCCACTCCAGTGCAGCAGTGTTCCGAGGTGGGGTCTTGGGAAGTGACTGGATGTGAAGCCCATGACCTCGTCAATGAGTTATCAGTTATCAGTGATGGATTCACAGATGGATGGAGGTGGCTGTAGCTGTCAGAGGCGGGACCTAGTTGGAAGGAGTGTGTCCTTGGGAGCAAGTCCTTGGGGACTAAATCTTGTCCCCAGAGGTCCTTTCTCTATCTACTTCTATGCTGTTAAGAGGTGAGCAGCTTCACTCTGCCACAGGCTCAGAAACAATGGAGCTAGCTCACCACAGACTGAACCCTCTGGAATGGTGAGTAAAAACAAATCTTTGCTCTTCTAAGTTGATTTTCTCAAGTATTTTGTCCCAGAAATGAAAAGCTGACTTCATACATCAACTCAATGAATACTTAAAGATACTGATTGCTAAGCAGTGACAAGTACTGGAAAGAGAAAAAATAGCCAAAGTCACAAGGATTGTTCTCTTCCAGAACTGACATTTCAGTAGACATCAGACAGATAATGCATAAAACCAAAACCAAATAATACTGATTGAAGTTAGGGACAGTGAAATGAAAGAAGGTAAAGGAATAGAGGGGGGAAAATAGATAGGATTACTCCTAAAAGTATGAGCATGTGCAAACACACACACATACACACAGATTAAAATAAGAATTTAAAAATACGTCCCCACAGTAAATTGGGCCTTCTTGAGCAGAAGTAGGTATTCTGTTCCTGGAATATTTAAACAGAAAGCTAGTAACTCCTTGACAGAAATAATATTTGGGAATATCTACTGAAGAATAACACTATTGTTTCTAGAATAACACTATTGTTCCCTTACACTTGAACGTCAGCATCAAACATAACTGAATTCATGTCAGCTTCCAACCACTTACTAGGTGTTTGTTTCAGATCAAGTTTCCTTAACCTGAGATTTGGCTTGCTTATCTTTAACATGGGGACACTGATATTTAATTGGCATCATGCTGATTTGGATAAGTGATATATATGTAAGTAGTAAGTTCAAGGTCTCCTCTTATAATTGGTTCTCAATAAATCGTGTGCATTTCTGGAAAAATAAAAGACTCTACCAGTTATGAAGAACGTGGAGGAGGGATGGCTGGTGTGGACACCCTGGGGCAGGTGTGGTCGCTTCCTTCATGTGAACTGGGATTGCATGGGAAGAAGGAAGTCAGCATGCTAATGAAAGACAGAGAACCTCTCTCCTGTAGGAGGGTCTGGAGGGGCCGAGGTACCGAGATAAAGAATTTATGGAGTCCCAGGAAGGCCCCCTGTGTTCAGGGTCCACCGGCTAGGAAAGCACAGTTGTACAAGATCAACTGAGACCGGAAGAGAGAGGCCGCTTCACGTGGACAAGTACCGTGGGTTGTACTGCATTACAGAGGAGAGTCACTGAGCTGCTGGCAGCAGTGCAACAAAGTGACCAGATTTCTTGCTATGGGCCCGTTCTGGCTGTTGAGTGGCAAGTGGTTGTAGCTGGTGTGGGGGAGGCCTTGGGAGAAGAACAGGAGGACATAACTGGCCAGGGACAATCACTGCAGGGACCCAGCTGGAAGCCCTCGGATTCCTAATGCATCTGCAAGATACAGATGCGAACTTGCTGTGCAGCGGGAATCGGGTGGAGGATGTGAGCAGATTATCTAGGGAATGCACGCTGAAAAAGAGTATTTAAAAAAAAAAAACAAAAAAAAAAAAACAAAACTGAACGCTTCATAACACCGTAGCCTAAATTATAGCAATTCCCACTGGAATGATCATCACACCCTCGCCCCGCCGTTATCCATGAACCCTGAAATATCACCACTGAATAGGATCAAGCCTGGGGCCCTCCCTCAAAGGAAGGACCCTTCCTGGCCCCAATGCATATCCTGCTTTGCTCAAACAGCATCTCTGTTTAAATTTTTTTTAAACAACATTCCTAGAAATGGATGCAACAGGGCATAGTGACATTTGCTCATGGCTGCTTTTTCTTTTATATTGCAAAGATTATCTTTTCTACTCCACTTCAGAAGAATGACTTACCACGAGAGTAAATTGTAAACTGTAGCTTTTTCTGCCACTGCCCTTTCATTTTCAGTAACCTCATATAGTAGTTTATCACCTCATTTCCTGCAGGGGGTCAAGTCCCAATTTTTTTTTCCAATTTGTGATTCCCAGCTCCAAACTGTATAGTATTACATTGTGTGCATTCAGTTATTGTCAAATGATTTCCTATTGCCTGGCTTGGGGGCCTAGATTTGCAGCAATTTAGCCTTTTTCCTTTTGTAAATCCATTCTTCTGAGAAGGCAGTTGTGCTGACATTTATGGAGTTGAGAGTGTCACGGAGAGTAAGGTGATATGCTCTGCATAAGGCCATTCCTTTTATGGTTCTTGAAGTTAAAGCTACGTGGGTTCCAGTGGTCGGGCCAGGATGGAGTGGGAGGTAGGCCTCATTCCCACTTACATTTTTCAGTGTATTAGAAAAGGACACCAATGCTCTGCTCTGCCACAAAGCATCAGAAACTCCCTTTTTCAATGATGGTGATGATGGTGGTGATGATCATGATGGTTATGATGGTGGTGGTAATGATTGTGGTGATTATGGTGATGGTGATGATGTTGCTTATGATGGCAGTGATGATGAGGATGATGATGGTGGTGATGGTGATGGTGGTAATGATGGTGATAATAATGGTGATGGTGATGGTCATGGTCATGGTAATGATGGTGGTGATGGTGGTGATGTTGATAGTAATGGTGATGGTGATGGTGATGGTGATGGTGGTAATGATAGTGGTGATGGTGATGATGGTGATGGTAATGGTGATGGTGATGGTAATGATAGTGGTGATGGTGATAATAATGGTGATGGTGATGGTGATGGTGGTAATGATGGTGGTGATGTTGATAGTAATGGTGATGGTGATGGTGGTGATGGCAATGGTGATGGTGATGGTGATGGTAATGATAGTGGCGATGGTGGTGATGGTGATGGTGATGGTGATGGTAATGATAGTGGTGATGGTGATGGCAATGGATGACGGTGGTGGTGATGGTAATGATGGTGGTGGTGATGATGGTGTCCTGATTGTGTTCTGCATTCAGAGACAGGAGAAATCCCACGATGAATACCATTAGTGCTCCACTGCTGGTAGAGAGCATCCAATTGCTAAGGAAAGACAGCATCCCAGGAAGGGAAGGAAGCCCTCCTGCTGCCACAGGCACTTGTCAGGAGTGAGGTAGCTCCCGCTGTGGGGCCTCACATAGGGGAAAGCAAACAGAGACGGCTGCCAGCAGTCTACTCTGTCATTCTTCTTCCTCCCTGGAAAGCTGCTTCCTGAGGTACCAGGCAGAATCAGCTCTGGAAAGCAAGCAATGAGATCAAGCTCAACGGTGGCAAAGGATATGTTGTTCTCGGGAACTGAGAAACGTCCAGACACTGGAAAAAAGGAATGTTTTCCCCTGGTTGTTGATGCTTGAGAGAAAACTGTGTGCCATTCATTTGGAGTCAACAGAGTTTATCAGGACATTACAGATAAATCATTCCTGGGCCTTCTAGAATGTGTTAATTGAGAGGCAGTTTGATATGACACTCTGTTTTCTCTAGAGAGTGCATGAGAGAGATGCCTGCTGGAGTACTGCCTTTGTAATTTTGCAAATGAATTATTGAGCATAGCAGCTACTGTCACTCACAAAAGCCCACGCAATAAAACCTCCCTTGAATTTTTAGTTTGAGCAGTACGAGCAGAGGAAGAGATTCATCCCCGGCAAGAAATGTGTGTGCTTTCTCTTATCAGCCAGAGCAAAGTGTTGGACCAATGAATCTCTCTTTGGCTAGCTATCAACAAATGTCCATATAAATTTACACTGTTCTCTTCGTTACTCTATGTGAGTACCCAGGGCACTTCAGAGTTCTCCCGTGGACTCTGTCTTGATGGGGTCTCTGTTCCATGATGTGTTTTATCTTCATTTGAAAGTTGCCTTACTGCTGTTAGGCTGTCTTCAGAGGCAAACCTTGTGTGAATGAATCTCACTGTTTTTAGTTGGAGCTGTTTATGGCTCATGCTTCTTGGGGTGTCCATATGTCCCAAGGTGGTCACATCAAGGACGTGGATTTTGAGACCCAAACCAGTTCAAATGGCAAATTTATCTTTGGCATCCTCCAAAGAGTGTACTTTCTTACTAGATGATACAGAAAATGGGGACACTGTTTATACACTAGAGCATCTTATGGATCAATGTCACATTGTATACGCAAAGAAAGAGGTCACAGGAATAAAAACGTGAATAAATGCAAAAACGACATTCGGAACCATTTGGGTGGGTGAGTGATGAGACTGCTCAAATGACAGAGGACTTGGAAAGTGATTCAGAGCAATAGAGCATCAGGTCCCAGAACAGAATTCCTCATCTCTCAACTTGTAAACACACCTCAGGATTTCTTCAGCCACCAAATCTTCCTCCATGGACAAATCTCATCCTGATTTCCTCCTGGACAAATCTCATCTACCAGGCATAGAGTGAGGTGGGTTGATATGATGAGAGCTCTGGAATTCATTCTTCCAGAACAAATGCTTCACTAAAACAACCATGCAAAACCAGGCACAGTTGTGCACACCTGGAATCCCAGCAACTCGGGAGGCTGAGGCAGGAGGATCACAAGTTCGAGGCCAGCCTCAGCAACTTAGCAAGATTCTGTCTCAAAATTAAAGATGAAAATGACTGGGGATGTGCTCAGTGGTGGAGCACCCCTGGGTTAAATCCACATCCTGAAAAAAAGATCATGCAGACCTGTTTGAAAACACAAACTTGGAAAGAAGTTAGGCAGAACAACTCGTGTGATTTAGGTACCAGTTTAATTCATCCAACCCTAGTCACCATGACAATGGTAATGTTAATATTTTGCAGCTTTCTAGATATCTTCTTCCATGTGAACAGTTGGAGGTTACTAGATTTATTTATTTTTCTTAATAATTGATATGATGTGAACTCTTGCTATTGCTATATTGGACCAATAACTTTTCTTTCAAAGTCCCACATCAGGGTCCCAGGCATCCCAGAGAAGCATCTTCACTATGATGTTGCTTAATTTTGGAAAATGAAAATGAACAAAGTACCACATGTAGAAAAGAGAGGTAAGTAAATAGTTGGTCCTACATAAAACGTAGTATTACACAGTTGTTAAGAATTGTGTTTTCCCGGGGCTGGGATTGTAGCTCAGCGGTAGAGCGCTTGCCTCGCATGCGTGAGGCCCTGGGTTCGATCCTCAGCACCACATACAAAGCAATAAAATAAAGACATTGTGTCCATCTACAACTATTTAAAAAAAAAAAAAAAAGAATTGTGTTTTCTGGGCTGGGGTTGTGTCTCAGTGGTAGAGCGCTTGCCTAGCACATGGGAGGCACTGGGTTCGATTCTCAGCACCACATAAAGATGAATAAATAAAATGAAGGTATTGTGTCCATCAACTAAAAACATTACAAAAAAGAATTGTGTTTTCAACTCATTTGAGTTCATGGGTAAAGGCTCACATCTGTAATATTAGTGGACATATACAGCTATAATACTACGTGGTGTTAGTTAAATTTTAAAAGTTGTATGTGTAGATATATGTGTATATTATATAGTTTCTGAGGCTCGAACTTGTGATCCTCCTGCCTCAACTTCATATATGTGCATATGTATGTCCCTGTTTATACCCGTTATGGACACTGCCCATCACATGTAACAGAGAGATAAAAAGAGAAGATGAAAGTGAAAGTATGGGAAGAGGAGAAAGAGGAAGAGAAGAAGAAGGTGGAGGAGAGGAGAGGAGGAAGAGAAGAGGAAGAGAAGAAGGAGAAATAGAAAAGGAGAAAGAACAGGAAGAGGAGGAGGGGGGAGGAGAATGAGAACTTAGAGATGCTAGCCAGTGACGGTGACTCGGAGGACACGAGGAAGTGGACAGGAGGAAATGAGAGGAAGACTGCAGGGAGGAGGCTCCAGGCATGCACAGTGGTGGAGTTGGGCGTTTCCTGCCTGGTGTAACCCTGGACTCTGGATCAGGCTTGAGGTCTTGTCCTTGTTTCCACAGTAACAGTTGATAAGCAAATAGAAAGTCTCTATTTCCATCCACTCCACGGGCCCAGCATGGCCTCTGCCTCCCTTCTATAGTCTGGAGGAATCAAAGCATCCAACCATAAGGTAGCTAGCCAGGTGTGGTGGCACACGCCTCTAATCCCAGAGGCTAGGGAGGCTGAGGCAGGAGGATTGCAAGTTCAAAGCCAGCTTCAGTATCTTAGCGAGGCTCTAAGCAACTCTGTGAGACCCTGTTTCTAAATAAAATACCAAAACAAACAAACAAAAAAAGGGTTTTGATGTGTCTCAGTGTTTGAGCACCCCTGAGTTCTCTCGTACCAAAAACAAACAAAATGTAAGGTAGCTGTAAGTAGTGAAGTATCCCTATGAATAAATTTCGAGCAGGAAATTTTGTGTCTTCAAAGCAAGTGAGAATCATCCGAAAGGTGACTGTCCTGCAGACAGAGGTCACAGTGTTTGGCCAAATTTCCCCAGAAATTACTCTTGCTCTATGGACTGGTCAGGGAGAACAGCAATATTTACTTATCAAACAGAATACAAGTTATTAAATGCATAGCATGTACAGCCACCCAAAGAACTCTGCCTTCATCCAAATAAAGCTCCAGTGCTAAATGCAACTTCTAGAAGAACAGAGTGTTCTTGTTCCAAGGTGGAGTTTTAGTGGGAAACTCAGATGATCTTGACTGTACTTCAGCCAATGCATCATAGCCAGGCAGACGCTGCTCCGGCCTCTCTGTGTCGTTGGACAGCTGGTTGAGTTACCATCTGGCATTCATTTGAGATGGTCACTAGGGAAACCTAAATTAACAAAGCATCAGTGGACCAGGTAATCAGGTAGCATCATTTATCAGGTAGCCACTTAGGGTTTGCACCAAAGAAAGATGAGTCGGAGAGGCGCAGAGATGCAGTTAAGGACACCTGGAGAAGATCATGCCCTTGATCCAATTCTGTCGGCTCAAGAAAATAAGGAAACGCATTTCTAACGTAGGTCTCTCTGTGGACCAATTATCAGAAGAGAAATTATTCAACTCTTTATGCAGCACGATAAGGATAATTTTCACAAGTATTTCAGATGCCTGGGATTGCTTTCTTGGGCACACTGTCAAACATACACGCAAAAGCAAAGATAGTTGCCTACAGATTAATGGTCCCATTTTGATTGCTATTAAGTTAAAGCTTGAACACTTTTTACACAGTATTTTAAGCACGTGAGCTGCTGTTCTTAAGTTTGAATACTTTTTTTGCATTAAACAATTTCTATTGTGAATGCATGCTCTTATCTTCAGTGGTAGCACACGCTGGGCTCACGGTCCTCATCTTCTTGGCCATTTCCACCTCTGTTCAGCCTCCTAATGCTGGACCCCTCCCAGGGCTTCATCCTCGACCCCCAATTTCCCTCTGGCTTATGGTTATGTATCCCTGTGATCCTATGTATGACTCCAAAATTCTTATCTCCACCTCTGACCTCTCTCCTAAAGTCCTGCTGCCTGACTTGATGTACAATGGCATATCTACAAGGGAAGTCAATATTGACACATCCCAAATAAAAGAATTCGTTGCATGGCTCATGAACCTTTCCCAGGAAACCACATGTGCACTGCAGTCTGACCTTTCCCTCTGCCCACGTGCATTCATCGATGGACCCTTGTCAGAGGGGCTTTAAATTATATTCCACAACTGCCCGACTTTCCTCACCTCCACCAACGACAACTGGTTCTATACCACCGTCATCTCTTATCTTTAGCCATTGTGAATCTCAAATCTTCATGTCGTGGGAAAATATCACCTGCCTAATCAGAACCCTCTTGTGTTTCCAATAACGATGAGTTTTTTGATGGACAAAGAATAATGGTACGTGTTTAGTGGACACAGTGGGATGTGGTATACATTGTGGTGATCAAAGTAGCATAATTAGCATATCCTTACGAGATGTAAGCTACTGTCAATTCTTTGTGGTGAGCACACTGAGCATTCTTTCTTCAGGCTTCTCTAAATATATGCTATATCATCCAGAGTGACCATCATCCTACTGTGCAATAGCTCACCAGAATTCTTACTTCCATCTAATTATAACACGGTGCCTATTGGCCCCTTTTCCCATCCTGCCCTCTCCCCTGCGCTCCCCAGCTCTGGTAACCACTGGTCCATTCTTGACATCTACTTTATTTCTCATTCTGTGCCTGGCTTATTTCACCTAACAGTGCCCTCTGTGTCTGTCCATGTCACCAATGACAGGAGTTCCTTCTTCTTGGAGCTGAATAGTATTCCATTCTGTATGTGTACCACAGTTTAGTGGCCATCACTTGGCGGTCTCATTGGCAACCACTCTCAACATGGAAGTGAAACTCACCTAACTTTTTTAAAAAATGTGTTCTTATTAATTATACATGACAGTAGAATGCATTTTGACATATTATTGTATGTATACTCCATATACACATATGGAGTATAACTTCCCATCCTTCTGGTTGTACATGATGTGGAATGATATTGATGGTGTAATCACACATGAACATACGAAAGTTCTGTCTGACTCATTCCACTGTCGTTCCTATTCCCATCCCCCTCTAATCCAAAGTAATTCTATTCTTCCCTACCTCCCCCCATTGTAATTTAGCATGCACATATCAGAGAGAACATTTGGCCAGCGGTATATTGGGATTGGCTTATTTTACATACTATGATAGTCTCCAGTCCCATCCATTTCCCAGTAAATGCCATAATTTCATTCTTCTTTATGGCTGAGTAATATTCCGTTGTGTATATGTACCACAGTTTCTTTATCCGTCTGTTGAAGGCATCTAGAGTGGTTCCATAGTTTAACAAATATGATTTAAGCTGCTATGAACATTGATGTGGTTGTGTCACTGTAGTATGCTGATTTGGGTATATACTGAGGAGTGGGATAACGGGGTCAAATGGTGGTTCCATTCCAAGTTTTCTGAGGAATCTCTGTACTGCTTTCCTGAGTAGTTGTACCAATTTGCATTCCCACCAGCAATATATGAGTGAACCTTTTTCTCACATCCTTCCCAACACTTATTGTTACTTGTATCTTGATAACTGCCATTCTGACTGGAGTGAGATGGCATCTCAGTATGGTTTTAATATGCATTTCTCTGATTGCTAGAGATGTTGAACATTTTTTCATATTTTTTGACCAATTGTATTTCTTCTTTTGTGAAGTGTCTGTTCAGTTCCTTAGCCCATTTATTGATTAGGTTATTTGCTTTTTTGGTGTTAGGTTTTTTGCATTCTTTATATATCCTGGAGATTAGGGCTCTGATGTGGTGTGGTAAAGATTTTCTCCCATTCCATAGGCTTTTTCCTCATGTTATCTTTTCCTTTGCTGTGAAGAATCTTTTTAGTTTGAATCCATCCCATTTGTTGATTCTTTTTTGTTTGTTTGTTTTGGTACCAGGGATTGAACTCAGGGGCACTCAACCACTCCAGCCATCCAGCCATATTTTGTATTTTATTTAGAGACAGGGTCTCACTGAGTTGCTTAGGGCCTCACTTTCGCTGAGGCTGGCTTTGAACTCACAATCCTCCTGCCTCAGCCTCCCAAGCCACTAGAATTATAGGCATGCACCACCATGCCTGGCCTTATTTGTTGATTCTTGATTTTAATTCTTGTGCTTTAGGGGTCTTGTTAAGGAAGTTAGTTCCTAAGCTGACATGATGCACATTTGGACCTACTTTTTCTTCTAGTAGGCGCAAAGTCTCTGGGCTAATGCCTAGGTCCTTGATCCACTTTGAGTTGAGTTTTGTGCAGGCTGAGAAATAGGGGCTTAATTTCATTTTGCTACATAGGGATTTCCAGTCTTCCTAGCACCATGTGTTGAAGAGGCTATCTTTTCTCCAATGTATGTCTTTGGCGCTTTTGTCTAGAAAGAGATGATTGTATTAATGGAAATCCACCTGACCTTGAGGGCCTTAAAAGACTGGCCGTTGGGTACCTCGCCAAGCTTGCTCCCTACCTGTCTCCCCCAGGCTTGGTGTTTCAGCCGCACTGCTCAAATACCATAGGCTAATTCCTGCCAACAGCCCCATTCAGTGGCTGCCTCCTCTGCCTGTGAAAGCCCTCACATGTCTCAGCCTCTCCTATTTTTAAGATTTCAATTTATACACCCACTCCAAAAAGTCCAGCCTTGGCTCTGCAGCATGAGGTGTCGACCAGTCTGTCTCTACCACACCCTGACTTATTTCATGCATAGCATTCACTATTTATTTGACTTTGAATAAACCATCTTTTTATGCCTCATATTCTTGGTTTTTAAAAACAGCCTAATATTATTTCATAAAGGTGTTTTGGAGATTATAGGCATTCATACCTATCAAGGGCTAAGAGCAATATTGACACAAGCAATCAATAGACTTACCTTTGTACAGAGCAGTCAATACACCCTGGCTGACTTGGATGAACTATCATAAAGTTGAGGATATGAGCTAATTTGTTTTAAATCATAAGTAATCAGTCCTAATCATCATTCCTGCCTTAATTCCTTTATCCATAGTCTAGGGCTTAAAATACTATACACTTTTTGTGGCACTATGACATTCTAGCACACATCTTTAGTAAACATAGGTACATACTGATGTTCAATATTAATGTTTCCCAGGAGTAGAAATGCTGGGTCACGGAGCACACATGCATTTGGCTTGCAGATTTTGCCAAAATAGTATTCCAAAGTTCCTTTTCCAAAATGCACACTCATCCTATATTTCAGGTCTAGTCAAAAGTTTTTAAATTAGCTATCATGAAAAATGACTCTCCCAGAGTATAATCCATATGACAAAACATATCCTTATTAGCTCAAAAGATTATTACAATTCGAAAGAAATGTATCAGTATAAAAGTGATATAGGAATTACAAATTACAGATCACTCCACATTGGTAAAGCATGTATCACTATTTGGAATATCTCATTATTTTAATTGCAATCAATTATTTCAGTTGAAATAGACACAGCAAGCAGGAGTATACATTTTAGGAATAAATTAAATATATCATCCAATAATTCATCCAAACAGCCTACTTTTGCATTCACTAAAGAACCAAAGATTGAGCCGGGCATGGTGGCGCATGCCTGCAATCCCAGCACTTTGGAGGCTGAGGCAGGAGAGTTGTGAGTTCAAAGCCAGCCTCAGCAA
>CM053417.1:118406558-118457436 GCA_028644305.1 Xerus rutilus | reverse complement strand
TGACATTGTAATGGCTTTGGAACACGTGTTTGTTTCCTCCCCACGAGGACAGGGATGGCTTTCTCTTGAACCTCAACCATCTTCCCACTCCTCCCTCCAATTAAGTCCCCTCTTCTCCAGCACCTCCAGAATGCCTCCCACCAGCCTGGCACTTTCCCTCCACTAATCCACTCTCGAGTGTCATTCCTGAGGGGAAGAAACCCAAACACAAACTAACTGAATGACACAAGAAAGAGAGAAATATATACAGGACGCAGAGGAGGTTTGCTGGAACGGGTACAAGCTGAGCTTACAGCAGCCTCTTGTCTTCTGTCTCTGCAGCTTAAAATTTGCTTCTTTTTGCTTCCATTTCCTTCTTTGTGAGTTCTGTCGTTTCCCCCAAAGACTTTTTTAATCATAGATATTGTAGCACTTAATTAATTTCTATCGAGTATGGCCTCCAAATACCTAACACTTAAATGCAGGGTCCACCACTTCCCATCAATGAGTTCCCTTGCAAATATTGAGCTATTTACCCGCAGAGCAAGCAATGGCCACAGCCTCATTAATCTCTACTCTGCCCAACCCAAACCCCCTCCCCACCACCTCCATGTGGAACAGATGGAGTATCCAGTCTCATCTATTATTTAGAGAGTGCCATTGATTTATACAACTTTTCTTGGTCAGAAGTCTGTGATTCATTCGCTGCATATTCGGTTTGACTGCAAGAAGAGTTATGTGTGGGAAGAAGAGTCCTAGCCAGCGAATGCAGCTGCCGGGGTGGGTGGGCTTCACCTGGTTTTTCCAAATGCAGGCTCTCTGCAGATGCAACAACCTGAAACACACCGGGACTTTTTCCCTAATGCATTTTCTAAGTATAGCGTCATCAACCAAAAAGAATTGCAAATTACTAAACTGAAAAGCTTACTCAGGGTAACAAATTATCCTATGGCATCTGTGTCCATAAGGAAAGCTGGTGGAGACAAGGATCACATTTCAGCCACTGGGATAATAACCATAAAGGAAGACACAGGATATATCCTGTTTCAGTCAGCTTTTGTGCTGCTGTGACTAAAAGACCTGACAAGAACAATTTTAGGAGGAAGAATTTATTTCGGGGCTCACAGTTTCAGAGTCTCAGTCTATAGATGGTCAGCTCCATTCTTTGGGGACCAAGGTGAGGAAGAACACGGTGGAAGGGCATGGAGGAGGTCATGGCAACCTGGAAGCAGAGAGAGCTCAGCTCAGTTCACCAAATGCATACTCCAAGGGCACACCCCCAGTGACATCCCCCCTCCTCCTCGGGCCCCACCCTACCTGCCCACTGTCACCACCCAGTTAATTCCTATCAGAGGATTCATGCACTGATTAAGGTCAACCTCTTAAGGCCCAATCATTTCTCCTCTAAACTTTCTTGCATTGTCTCACACATGAGCTTTTGAGGGACACTTCATATCTAAACCATAATAGATCCGGAACCAAATCCCAATCTTTAAATTGCTTCTGTATTATGCATTTCTTACTAAGCAATCCCTGGAAAACTTCTCATTTCTTTTTTGTGCATGTCTTAAAATACTGACATTAGTTCATCTAACTTCTTTCTAATTTTTTAAAAAGTATTTGATTGACACATGATAATTATACATAGTTACAGGGTACAACATGATGTTACAATGTATGTATACATTGTCTAATGATCAAATCATGGTAATTAGCATATCTATCACCTTAAAGTGCAGTTAGGAAGAATAAGTTCTAGTGTTCTACAGCACAGTGGGATACCAATTAATCATATGTTTTATAAAGAACTAGAAGGAAGGAGTAGAAAGTTCCCTGCATAAGGAAATGACAAATATTTAAGGAGGTGGAAATGCTAATTATCTTGATTTAATCTTTATACACTGTTTATCTGTATCAAATGATCACATTGTTACCCCATAAATATGTGTAATTAAAAATTAAATAAAACAAAGAAAAATAACTAGGTATATAAAACAATAATAAATGAACTACTTTGCCTTAACAAAATTTCTTTGTGATGATAACAGTTCAATCCTCTCTTCTAAGAATTTTGAAATATACGATACTTTATTTTAACTTCTTTACCTAACTTCTTTTTTTCCCATATTTTTATTGGTACATGATAGCTGTACATAATGGTGGAATTCCTCTCTCTAGGAATTTTGAAATGTATGATACTTTATTTTTAACTATAGTAACCAGAATTTACCCATTATATCTAACTGTATATTATCTAACTTCTTTTTTTTTTCATATTTTTATTGGTACATGATAGTTGTGCATAATGGTAGAATTTGTTGTTACATGTTCAAACATGTGTACAGTATGACAATATACTTTGGCCACTATCCTTCCTCAGTATTTCTCTCCTTCTTTTTCAAATTACCTGAATATTTGAAATCCATGCTCATGCTCTATATTTTTTGACCTTTGAAAATAGTCTAGAAGAAAAGTTTAATGCTGAAATCTTAATACCTTGGAAAAGAAAGGGTTAACTACCATCCAAAAAGGTCTCTTCTTGTTTTACTGGGGACACCTAGAAAATAAAAGACAGGTAACCTGGGCAATTCCTTCTGCATGCTTACAAATGTCAGAGCTCCTGGCAAAGACTGTAATGGAATCTCCTAGTAGGAGAGACTGTGTTTAAGATCTCCTTTCAGCAGGCTATAACTGGTCTGGCTTTTCTCTGGCTGGTATTGTTTATGGATTTAGGTGCATGGGTCCCAGAAAAATGTTGCTCACGTCAGCTAGGTAGCTGAGTCTCCAATGAGATGCTTCCTGAGACAGTTCATTTCCTTCATCCTTTATAAAGGATGCTCCCAGAGCTCAGGACATCATTTAGAGACCTCCTGAGTTAACCCTGGGGCCAGAATATCATAATGCAAAAAGAAAGGATTTGAGAAGAAATGATTGTCGAGGACTTTGGTTCGTGTGTGTGTGTGTGTGTGTGTGTGTGTGTGTGTGGAATTTTTAAAGTCCAATCCCGGGTAAGATTCCAGAGGAAAGTCTCATGTTTTTCACAGTATTCCCCACATTGATCCATACACATACATGTTTCATAGTTTAGTATCTCTTATCATGATGTGCACTTAGTTCTGTCACCTTTGTTTGTGAAGAAGAAAGTCTCAACATTAATACGCATTGGGCTGGGGATACAGCTCAACTGGTAGAGTGCTTGCCTTGCATGCATGGGGCCCTGGGTTCAATCCTCAGGCCCCCTAAACATGAAAATTAATACACAAAGCCTTTGACTTTATAGAGGGGAAAATTAGCACAGCAGAGAAATTTTTCTTAAAGGACAGTTTCCCCTTTTCCTGAATTTCTTTCTTTTTTTACAACCTAAATCTCCTTTTTGTTTTCTTCGGTCTATTTATCATGTTAAAACTCATTCCACTGGGTCATCCGGAGTCGCATTCTATCTCTGTGTGGGGGAAGGTGTGCTGGGGATGGCACACAGGGGTGTCCTATCACTGAACCACGTATGGTTTTTTGCTTTTTGTTTTAATTTTGAGCCCTTTTTGTTTTTTGTTTTAATTTTGAGACAGGGTCTAACTAGGTTGCCAAGACTGGCCTCCAACTTGCCGTCTTCCTGCTTCAGCCTCCCAAACCCTGGGACTACAGGCATAGCTCCATCTCATTTTGAGAGTGATATGATGAGATACCCTTACAGAAGGACAAAATCAATAATTACGTCAACATGGAATTTTGAAGCAGAAAGACTGGAAGCCAATGGAGCAGGAGCAGTGCTTCCTAAAATCCATCTAATATCCAATGCCAAATTCCCAGTCGAATGAGCATAAAATACAAATCTTTTCAGATAGCCCAAGTCTCAAAAAAGAAAATGCATTAACTGGCAACTACTAATGGGTGTGGTTTTCCAAATGAGAAAAAATTGAGGATAAAGATCTGGGAATGCCAACAAGAGAGAAAAAGATAGATGCTTATCTGTTTCTATATTTTCCATTTTGCACTGAGATTCTCAATGATATAGACTGTATTTTAATGATCCTTAGCTTCCCAAGGCTAGCCTAGCATCATCCAAGGTCTTGGGTAGAAGTGGATAAATTTATTGTAAATAAGTTAAAAGATAATGAGCAGCTCAGGAGCAGTGTAACTCCACGCCACTCTTGGTTTCCTTTCCATGCATAGAATCTGCCAGGTGCCACCACCTGTGGAGTGGCCAAACAAAATATCACAAAGGAATCCATAGCAATTCAAACCAACCTACAATTCAAACCAACCACTGTTCAAAGGCTGTTTTTATGAACCACAGAGACGTATCAATTTTCAAAACATGCAATTTTGTGCAGACGCACAATACCATGTTAATGAGGCAGTTGTCAGAGTTGAAGTAATTGTGTCTATCGGCAGAATACGATTGTTTCCATGATGGAAATCAAACAAAATGCCAGGAGATGTGTGTTTGTTTGCTCAGACTGAACTTACTGAAATGTTTCTCCTGAGGTATCATTATGTCTTCCATGCTACCTGTCTCCACCCTGTAATTACATATTATGCAGATGAATATCAGTAGTAGAGATCACTTCTGAATGTTAAAGGGAAATTATGGGCCAAGTTTCTTGGGTGGATGGTGAGCAATTGCTAAACTTCTCCTGATTGCTAACTTGGGACCAGGGGATGGTATAAGAAGGGAGAGGCTTTGGGGTGCGACTAGGTCCTGAGGGTTGGATCCTCTTCAGTGGATTAGTGCCCTTAAAAGAACAGACCTGTGGGAGCTTCCTTCTTATCTTTCTTCTCTCCAACATGTGAGGATACACAGAGGAGACTGACATCTTAAAACCAGGAAGGGGGCTTTCACCAAGCACCAACTCTGCTGATACCTTGGACTTGGGCTTCCCAGCCTCCAGAACTTGAGAATGATGTTTGTTGTTTAAGTCACCAAGTCTGTGGTAATTTGTTATAGCAGCCCGAGCTGACTAAGACAAATCAGTCAGTGATAAATTATGGATAGCAAGAACAGAGGGTGATTTATTTTTGTGTTCCTTTCCAGTATTTCTTGACATTATTAAATGTTTTAAAAAATTCTCTAAGGACCCTCAACTGAAATAGTGGTTAATAGTGGTTTACAGACTGGCTGCATCATCAGCACCATGTGGAAGCCTGTGAGAAATGCAAACCCTCCATCCTTTCCCCAGTCCTACCAGATTTTGATGATATCCCCTGGTGTTCTGGATGCACAGCTAAGTTTGAGAAGCACTAAGTTAAAAGATGATTGTTTTCATCAGTTTTTTTTTCACTGCTTTGATTAAAAGACCCAACAGAACAATTTTAGGAGGAGAAGTTTATTTGGGGCTCACGATTCCAGAGGTCTCTATCCATGGTGGGCCAACTCCATGGCTCTGGCCCAAGGTGAGGCAGAACATCATGGCAGAAGGGCATGGAGGAGGAGAGCAGCTCAGGACATGGTGCCAGGAAGCAGAGAGAGCTCTGCTCACCAGGGACAGAATATAAATCCCAAAAGCATAGCCCAGTGACCCTCCTCCTCTAGCCACAACCTATGTGCTTATAGTTACCACTCAGTTAATCCCATCAGAGGATTGATTCATTGATTAGATTAAGGTTGTCATGACCTGATCATTTCACCTCCAAATTTTCTCACATTATCTTACATATGAGCTTTTGGTGGACACTTCATATCCAAATCATAACAATGACGTCTTAGCATCTAATAAAACATACATATTAAAAATGTGTCATGTATTACAAACATGCTTGATATTTCTAGTAAGACTTTCAGTTTTGTAAATATAAATGCAAAAAAAAATTGAGAACTATTTGGTACAAAGCATTACCACCTAGAGGCAGTGATCGAGTAGGTCACATTGAAGGTGGACATAATAAGCAAGCCATGTGGCTCTCCTCAGAGGGACACACTGGTGAGAAGAAATGAGACTTGCCTGTGCTTTGGGGAGGTGATTGGACTGTTCTTGGATCAGCAAGGGGCTCCCTTGTGGTCACAGTGGAGTAAGCAGAGGGTGGGGTGAGAGGGGTAATAGGAAGCCATGGACAGGTCATGCAGGGCCTTGCAGATGTATGAAAGGACATCCACGTGGACAGCCAGGGGAGTATGGAGGCATGGAGCAGGCTGTGTTAGCCACCCTGTGATACCTTGCTGTGTGAGGATACACAGAGGAGACGGGCGTCAGACAAAATACAAGCCCCAAAGGCACTCTGTCTCTCTGCCTACTCTGTTCCTGTGGGTGTACTGGAGGGAAACTGTAGATTCAGAAACCTGGGTAGAAAGTGACTATTGCTGCCCTCCCTTCTCTCTCACTCACAATAACCCTTTCCAACCAGAGCAACTCCCTTTGTATCTACTCTAGATTTTAGTTTTGTGCAAAAGAGAGCAAGTTTGCAAGAGCTGCAGGCGCTGATATGTACTGTGCCTCCCCCTCCATCCCATGTTCACCAGATTTTCCCCTCAGAGACATGCAAGAGCGGGAAATACAACAGCATGTCAGCTTTCATCACTGTAACAAAATACTTGAGACCATCAACTTACAAAGAGGAAAGGTTCATGAAAGGTTCATTTTGACTCACTGTTTTGGATGTTTCGGGCTATGATCAGTTGTTCCTGTCCTTTGGGGACTGTGGTGCGGCAGCACATCAGGCAGGAGTGCCCAGCAGACAAAGCTGTTCACCTCAAGGCCAGGAAGTGAAAGAGGAGGAGGAAGGGGCTGGCATCTCCCTCTCCTCTTCAGGGACACAGTGACTTGGAGACCACTTCTAAGGCCCCATCTCTTAAAGCCTCCATCTGCTTCCAAAAGCACCACCCTGGGGGAGAAGCCCTTAAAAGGACTTTAGGGACCTTTAAGATCCAAACTATGCCAAACAGGTGCCCAGTGAGTGAGTGAGTGTGTGTGTGTGTGTGTGTGTGTGCCCCAGGACTGGTGTTATTTTGTTGTTATTGCTGTTGTCATTCTTATTTGTGGTGCTGGGGATCAAACCCAGGAAATAGTACAAAATGGTACACTTTGGAAGACAGTTTGGCCATTTTTTATTTTCTTTTACAGAACTGTATATGCTCTTCCCATAAGATTCAGAAATCACACACCTTGAAATTTACCCAAATGATTTGAACGCTTATGTCCATGTACACAAAATAAAACATGCACATAGCCATATTCTGCACATATTCCGAGCCATAGGGGCCTGGCTCAGAATATCCAAAGCTGGGACACAACCAAAGTGTCCTTCACCAGATGAATGGACGGATCAGCCATAGTGCATTGAGGAAGTGGAATGTGATTTCACGCTCCAAGAAATGAGCTAGGGCCAGGCGCTGTGGTCCACGCCCATTATCCCAGGGCTCAGGAGGCTGAGGCAGGAGGATTGCAAGTTCAAAGCCAGCCTCAGCAACTTAGCAAGGTGCTAAGCAACTCAGTGAGACTCTGTCTCTAAATAAAATACAAAATAGGGCTGGGGATGTGGCTCAGTGGTGAAGTGCCCCTGGGTTCAATAGCCAGCACCAAAAATAAAAAATAAAATAAAAAAGAGAAAGAAAGAAAGAAAAGAAGAATGAGCTGTCCAGCCATGAAAAGATATGAAGGAATCATAATGCATATTAAGTGCAAAAGCCAGGCTGCAGAAGTCAGTCCTGGAAAGGCCCCATAGAGCAGGGTCCCATCCCCAGCACATCTCCAAAGCACCAAAGTGCAGAGATGGTACCAAGATCAGTGGTTCCCAGGGGGAGCGGGGAGACAGGTTTGAGTGGGCAGAGCACAGAACGTTTCAGGGGCAGAGACCCTATTATGTATGACACTTTGCTGGAGGCACCTGTCATTATACATTTGTCAAAACTGCAGCATTGAGGACACCAAGAGTCACCTTAATATCAAGTATGGTTTTAGGGTGGTCATTATGTGTCAAAGTCAGGGAAGCTCTGTGGTTGTTTCAGGCCAGGAAAAATTTGGAAGCTAATTTTTATTTTGATTTTTTTTCCTGTTCAGCTCTGCTGTGAATCTCTTAAAAAATAAATCTATTAGAGGGGATAAAAAGGATACATCAGACAAGGGTTTTGAAGGGAATGCCTGAGGGTGTATGTTAGGGAGTGAGTCCAAGGGGCCAATTTTGACAGGCTGTGGAAGTTCCCTCTGTGGCTATCAACCTCCTCTAATTTTCAAGAGCACAGCTGTCTAATCCCCTAGTATTATAAATCATTTATTGCATAACATGATCCTTTTGGTGAACCAACACACATACACAGGTTGGGCATCCTGCATCCAAACAATCCAAAATCCAAAGTGTTTTGATCACTCAAGGTGACCCAAGTGAAAAAAACAATCCCACAAAATAAAACTTTATTTCTGGCACAAATGATTAGAAACTTTGTATACAATCATCTTCTGGGCTCCAAGTCTAAGGTGCATAAGAAGCTTAAATGAATTGTGTGTTAAGACTTGGGTCTCAACCCCAAGGTATCTCATTGATATATGTGCAAATATCCCAAAATCTGGAAAAACATCTGAAGCACTTATGGCCGTAAGTATTTTGGATCATTTGGACAGAGTGCTTGCAAGAACAGAAAGGTATATTTGCCTCCATGACTCACAGTTTAACTTGCCTCTATTAGCCAAAACCCTGTTCCTGTCCTTTGCATTTCCATGTACACATTTCTTTTTCTTTTTCCTTTTTTTTCAGTTGTTGATGGACCTTTATATTTTCCATTTATTTATATGTGGTGCTGAGATTCGAACCCAGTGCCTCACACATGCTCTATCTACCACTGAGCCACACGTACACATTTCTATTAACCTGTTCTGTGAAAGACTTGGAGTGAGTCAAGCCTCCCCAATAATTGAGCATCTTTGCATTTTCAAATGTATTTTGTTAAGTACATTTTGGATACATCTGAAAGCTTTGTCCTTTAACTCATACATATGCATAACTCTAATACCTTCATTGACATTTTATCTTAATTGAAGGAGTGCTCTCAAACTTTGTCCTTGACATAATTTAGTTTCAAATGTTTGCTCAAGTCAAACTTTGTTCCATCTTGGAAGGATTTTTTGATCTTATTTCTAACTTCTTTTATTACGGATGGTTTGGGTGAAGAGTTGAGTCATTCATTTTTTAATATGGATTTTTATAGATAAAACTCAAATGACTTAAAATCAATTTCAGATGATTAAAATTTTTTTAAAAAAGACTTCTCATTAACCTTTCTTAGGATGATTAAAACAATTCAAAATCCACCAAAATACTAATTACAGTTATCATTCCATGAATATTAATTTGAAGAGGAAGCCATTGAGACAGCATAGTCCAAATGGTAAAAAAAGAGAAAGAACTAAACAAACACAGGACACTTGGCATGCATACTTCTTGGTTAAAACAGGACTCTTATTTGGTATTGAGAATGCCTTCACTCTGTCCAACCAACCAGGAGTTCCTTTCTACTATCAGCCATAGAGATCTTCATACCACAGCATACCTAGGCACTTACACATTCATTAGCAAAAGTGTTGTGTCAATATTGATATCCTGAGAGATTTGAAAATAAATGCATGACTTTAAAGCCTTTATGTGCAGATCATTTGTGCAAAAGGCACACAGATTCCATCTAACCATCATTTTCTTCTGAGTACAAATTATTATCACCATGGGAATACATATCAAACCACATATGGATACTATTCAGTTATGATGAGTTTATCAATAAACACAGGTTGAAAATACCATAAGTCAAACATGCATTGAATATCTCTGACCTATAGCATCCTAGATTAGCAGTGCAGCACCCTGCACACTGTGGGTCATGAGCTGACTGGGATTTGGGGCACATCCTGCTGGCCCAGGAAAATGTGAAAATCTAGCTTCTAACTAGAGCTTCTATTGAGTGCATATGGATACAAGTTGGAAACTTTTAAGTTGTACCATTGCAGTTCAGGGACTTTGTGTGTGTATATATACTTTCACTTAAACATCAGTGTACTTTGGTTACAGATTTAAGAAATGAAGGGATTAGAGGATGACTAGTATAGAAAAATGTTTCGTCCCAAAGATGTTCATGTCCTGATTCTTGGAACCAGGGACTACGGGTACCTTAGATGACAAACAGGAATTAAAGTTGCAAATGGAATTAAGGCTGATAATCAGTAGAACTTCAAAATAAGGAGACAGGACTGGATTTTCCAGGTGAGAGAATGAGATTGTGAGCATCTTGAAGTGTGGAAGGGAACAAGCAATGAGTCTGACACAGGTAACGTCAGGGGGCTCACCCATGCAGGCATTCCTGGCTTTGAAGATGGGAAGGGACACACAGTCTAGGAAGGCCAACAACCTCTGGATGGAAGACAAGGTGAGGAAACAGACTCCCTTCCTAGCTCTCCCAACCCCTTGTTTATTAGCCTGGAGAAACTCCTTATGGATTTCTGAACCTTAGAACTGTGAGATTATTGTGAATTTATGTTGCTTAATTTGCCTATCAAACTGTGCTTGGGGGACTCACTTCAAGTCAAACATCTGCCTCAAAGTCACAAGACTTCCTGATTGCCAACAGCTGACAGAGATCTGGCTACACAGCAGCCTACTGACGGGTGTGGTAAAGTTTTAAAAAAAGAGATCCATTTAGGGAAAGTCATTATTTGTATAATATAACTTCCTTGGAGGTTCTTTGAAATTCCCCAGCACAGTTCAGAATCCATTTTTTTTTTTTTTAAAGTAACTTCTTATTCCAGTTTGCAAGCTCAGGGTGCCAGAGGACTTGGAAATGATTTGAGTTTATCCACTGCTTATTGTCATGGCTGTCCTCCATCCAGGCCACACTGAGATGGAAGTAAAAGGATAAGAACTTAATTATTTTGCTGTTTATTTCATTATTTTCTTTTAGTTAGTAGTAATGAAACGGAGCCCATGTCTGAAGTTAGCACACAGTCTCCTTGATAATGACCTCCTGTAGGCATCATTGAATTTTCTCATTTAATCAATAATTTCATTATTTGATGTGCTACTTGGTGACTCTCTCCCTCTGTGTGTTTGGATATACAGGACTACGCATGCAGGCTGGTTGTTCAAAGGCATTTCTTCCTATCAAGCTATTTATATTATTTTAATATATTGTAAATCTCCTGTTTTAAAAAAACTCCTATCAGTTTGCTGTCTCCATTACATTATGGAACATCGTTACTTGGCATTTTCCGTTGCAAAGTTCACAGAAGCACAGAACCACATTTTAGGATCATGAAAGCCAGGTCTGCCCTGGTTGGCACACCTGCTTTGCAAAAGAGCCTGCATATGTTATTTTTCCAGGAAAGGCGATGAATACTTCTTTGCTAACAACCATTCCCCGCATGTGCGACTCTCCTGGCAGCTTCAATGTAAGTCTTGCATTCACTGGACTGGCGGAAAGACTGGGTTCAGGAGGCCAGGTGACTTGAAAGGGGCAGAGAGGGAACAGGAATTTGATCTTGTCTGTCTGCAAAGCCTGGGTGCTTTTCACTGCCCTTAAATTCCATAGGAGATTAAAAACTGCTAACCAAAGCCAGGCACAGTGGGGCATGCCTGTCAGGAGGCAGGATGATTGCCAGCCTCAGCAAAAGCAAGGCACTGAGCACCTCAGCGAGACCCTGTCTCTAAATAAAACACAAAATAGGGCTGGGGATGTGGCTCAGTGGTCGAGGGGCCCTGAGTTCAATCCCCAGTACCAAAAACAAAAAAAAAATAAAAAAAACAAACTAGGCAACTCCTATCACTGGCCTGTTTGTGGAAATCTGCAAACCATTGAACGTCTCTCTTTCTCCAAGACGACTAGAGAGGAAGGAGTTAAAGAGATTAAAAATAGCATAGCCGTTTTAGAAAGCTGGATGTAAAAGAGGAATCGACGCACGGGGAGAGATGAGGTTTGATTATGGTATATAATGGGTTCCTGAAACGCTTAAATGTAATTAAAGATATAAAGAGGACAGGATGGAGTGTGCAAAAGTTATGAATATACAGTCCCATAATTAGTTGCTTTTTTTGAGATATAGCACTAGTTGCAGACTCTTTTCGTCCATAAAAAAAAGAAGGCAGAAGAGAAGGAATATAAGAAGACAAAGATGAGCTGTACGTGGGACTGTACAGACAGTGGCCACCAGGTGACAAAGGAGAACACGGGAGTACCAGGTTTGGAGAGCTGCAGAGAAGGTCCCCGATGACACAACATTACCTAGCATGCTAGGTAAACCTCACACCTCACACCTTGGCTGTTGATTTAATGCAGAACGTGGTGCCATTTCCACACCCTCAGGCTCAGCACATTCTCTTCTGTTTTGCAGAGAGGAACAAACATGGGATTTACGCTTGGCATGCATGCCCTCAAGAGAGCGGCACTTCTCCTGGTCCATCTGCTCTGATCGTTTGCTCATTTGATCACAGAGAGGAGACTGCACGTGGAATTCAAGGCCGTTGTTCTGGATCAAAGATGCTAGCACAGCAGCGATGCCGGAACCTTCAAGACTTTTCCCCACATTCAAATGCTCACATTAGAGCTTTTCTATGCCACGGCGCCTAGGAGCTGGTCCAATTTCGATGGCGTGGTGGCGGTCAGCCCTGTGAAGTTTTAAAAGTCCTTTTACAGAGGCATTTTGTGAGGAAACTAGGTTCATTCCATATGGCAAGAAAAACCTCTCAAACGCCTACTCTTTTTGAGGGGAAATATATTGCAATTTTCAATCTTAAAAACACTGTTGGATTTGAATTTACTTTTGAACGTATTAAATTATAAATTGTAAAATGTGTTTTCCATTAACCTTGTCTATTAAACTTACAAATATTATTCTTATATGGAAATCTGAAAAATTATACAAAACAAGAGTAATTCTTTTCAATGGACCCTTTGAAATAGTTTGGGGTCAATTAAACAGTGTGCTTCTCAAATCAGTGCCCATACGTACCGTGGATATTGATGGCTGGAAAGTACATCTAAAGAGAGATTGTGCATGTATCATCATTCTCACCTGAAGCCAGGGTTTCTCAAGCTCAGCACCTCTGACGTTTGTCTCTGGAGAATTCCTTGTGGTGGGGCTTCCCTGTGCTTTGTAAAACATACAGCAGCTTGCCTGGTCTCTACCCACTGGAAGCCAGGAGAAGGTCCCTGCTGGAATGAGACCAATAAATGACTCCAGACAGGACCAGATATCCCAAGGGAATGACATCTTCCCAGTTGAAAACCATTGTTAGAAATGTTTCTTAAAGAGTCGGGCGTGGTGGCGCAAGCCTGTAATCCCAGCACTTTGGGAGGCTGAGGCAGGAGGATCGCGAGTTCAAAGCCAGCCTCAGCAACAGCGAGGTGCTAAGCAACTCAGTGAGACCCTGTCTCTACATAAAAAACAACTGCAACAATATGCTATAATAAAAGTTATGGGATTGTGGTCTTTCTGTCAAAGTCTCATTGTACAGTCTTTATCTCTACAGTGAGGTCTTGAGCAGAAAAGCCCTGAACCTGCAGAAAACAGAACTGCAGATAACAGGAGACTGCTGTAATTCTGTGGTGGCAGAGATATTTGTTTTCCTTGCATTTTTTGGCATCCTCACCTCCCAGAACACGGAAGCTTCGTGAGAAGTCTACTTGTCTTATTTAGCTTCCTCACGCTCTCACAAAATTAATGAGCACTTCTTAAGTATGTGGATAGAAATACAATCGAAATGAATTTGCTCACGCTATATCTGAGAGAATCAAAGAAGATGCCGTGAGATTAATGCTGCATTCACATTTCCGTGAGTTCTTCAGCAGTGTATTAAGTGGAATTTTATTGACTTTGGATAAGTGGATTTCACAAATAATACTCCGTTCCTTCTTGTCTTCTTATTGGGTTAGAAACTCAACAGATGGCCATTGTAAGCTGGGTTGTGAATAAGAAAGACACATGTTAGATATTGCGGTGGATTTGTAGCTTATGAACTGGGAAAATCTCTACGGAATGACTAGCCCTGTCAATCATAAAGGAAAAAGCAATCCACATAGCTAAACTGGCTACTTGGCTTGGATGACTTCATTGGGATGTTCCGAAGATCTGTTCAAACTGGTGGGAAGAAATTAAAAGCGGACAAGATTATAGGAGAATGTAAATAAAGGTTTGTGGTTTTTAAAAGGACATGAACCCTTAGGGCAGCTCAGGACACACCTTGTAAGAAAGCTGGAGGGCACAGGACGGCAGCTAAAGAGGGATACTTCAGCTGGTCATGTAGCATGTGCGAGGGTGTGGAGGTGGGGTCCCCAAGTTCAACCTGAAGCCAGGCATGGGCACAGCTCAAGGACAGAACTGCAAATCCTAACTGTCTGCAATGCAATGTGCTATTCAAGAACGTCTGTTTGAAAGGCCTGGCGGTGGCGGAGATACCAGACCACTCGTGGTAAAGTCATAGAGTGGTGGTTAGCCAACAGCCAGGACAGAGGAAACTGCCATTACTGGAAGGCAGAGATAACATGATAAGCCACGCTGCTTGCAGAATGCCATTCATTAATGATTATTTCCAGCCTGTGTGGGCTGACTTCTAGGGAAGCTATGTATGCATCCAAGTTCTTTTCAGTCCTGTGTGATGGCGGACATTTCCAGGTGTCTTCTGTGAAGAATCATTCTTTCCAAAATATCCCCCTGAGAGAGAACTTTGTGTCACCATATTTCATGCAAAACAGGCTGTCTTTGTCCATTTTCTTCACTAGGAACAACAACAGACTGGTAAGTTATAAAGAAAGGATGCTTATTTTGGCTCTTGGTTCTGGCTGAATCTGGTGATGGACCTCTTGCTGGCAGAGCCTGGAGAGGGTGCAGGGTATCTCCACATGGTGAGAGACGGAGTCTGAGCATGCTGTATGTCCTCTGGTCCATCTCCCTCATCTTACAAAGCCACCACAATTCAGTCATGGGGGCTCCACCGTGATGACCTCATCAGATATTTATCATCTCCCAAAGGTCCCTTCTCCAAACACCATACTTGAATTAAGTTTCTAAGCTCTTAATACCTCACAGTGGGGATTAAACTCCAACGTGAGTTTCCGAGGGCACAAGCATTGCCCAACGGAGAGTTTTCCTTCCAATATCTATTCTTCCTCTTTCATTTTTCTCCCTCTAACACTTCATCTCCCTTCCTGTTACTGAACCTGCTCTCTCTGAGGTCACGGAAGATTTTCTGCTTGTCCCATTCTTCTCTAAGGATTTACCATTGCTCCCTCCCTTATTTTGTAGTGGACACTGTTGATCTCACTGGCTATCATGACCCCTGGCTCTTTCTTGAGCCTTGGTTGATACAGAGTTCCCCTGATGGATGCCATTCATTGAGCAGTTGCATGGCCCCCCTCCCTTCTCTGCTTCCCTCTGGCCCTTAATAGTTTTTCATGAGACTGTTTTCTTAGTACATTGCTTGTACATGAATCCTTTGGTTGGAGTTAGCTCTGCAAGGATCCAAGACACTGCCTCCATAAATTCTGTCTTTCCACTGAGTATCACAACTTGAAGTCTGTTCCTATCCTCCTGAATACCCCATACCTTTGGAAATTTTTTCCACTCACTCACTGCTGTCGTGACCCTTCCAACATATCCTGAATAGCAACCCTCAACACTGACTTTTGATACCTACAGTTCTCACATCTGTGCAAAACCAAATCCATCCTGTCTAGACCACACTCTCTCAAGGACGTGTGATTGCTATCTTTTGCGATTGGATATGAAGTGTTCCCCCTAAAATATGTGTTGAAGTCCCCAATGCAGCAATGTTCAGAGGTGGTGCTCTGGGGGAAGTGAGCAGATCATGAGGGCTTTGACCTCAGGAGTACATGAATCCATTGGGGGATTCAAAATTTAAATGGACTATTGATTGGGAGGTAGTGGAAACAGTAGGAAGTGGGACTTAGTGGAAGAGAGGGGGTCCTTGGGGACTATCTTATCCCTGCCCCTTTCCTCTTTTTCTCTCTCAGCTTCTGAGCCACAAGAGGCCAGCATTTTGTTCCCCGCCATGCTCTTCTGCCATGATGTTCCTGCCTTGGACTGACACCCGACTATGGACTGACACCTCTGAAACCAGGAGTCAAACCCCATCTCTCCTCTCAGTTGTTCTCCTCAGGCATTTTGGTCCCGGCCATGAAGGGCTGACCGACACAAGTGCTGTCAATCATCTCTCTCATTTCCCTCCCTTTCTCTTCTGCTTAGGGCCAAGCTGCTTTCTCAGCAGTACTGAGGTTGGGAATGAGGGAGTGGGACAGACCTGCCTTAATTCTGACTTTTATTTATGTGATACCCCTGCTTTAAGTTGGGAGTGTCTCTTATAAGACCTGTGAGGCTGACTTTGGGGTGTTCTTAGACCGAGACTTCTCTCTCCTTTGCAGGAAAATGTTTCTCCCCAAAGCTAAATCCATCCTTGTGAAGTTAGCCAAGTCTTTGTGAGCCACAGGAGCTTGGAAGTTCCAGTATTTTACCTAACTTCTCTTGGTTTAGGCTTTCCTCCAAAACTACTAGTCTGGAAATTCTCCAAAGTGTTTGAAACTCTTAAATCTTTTAAGGATATCTTTAAAAGATATCTCATCCACATTTTCTTCTTGTTTGAATCTTTTCAGCCGGAGGGGGAATCCTTTTGAGTGACTAAACCAACATTCTGGGAAAAGGAAATTCAATGATTTCTCTGCCATGACTTCAATTCAGAGCCCTCTAAATCCTTCACAGAATGATAATCATCTCTAAAACTGGCTCCTTAAGTCTTTCCTGGTTCCCACTCAGTGATTTCAGATTTATCTTCCTGCAACACAGCTATGACACCTTCCTCCTTCCACGCTTGGAATTGATGACGATTTTTATCTTGCAATGGCTGCCAAACAGCTCGTTCCTTCTGGAGGCCCGTGTGGAGGCCCGTGCACGTCTGTTTCCAGAACATACCCTTGTCTTTCCCACGCTTCACCACGATGTATACAGCACATGATTCCAATAAGAATGTAATTCTACCACAGTTCCTGCTTCCGAATATTTTCCTTCTGTCTTCAGCCTGGGGTGACTTCTTCACAAGCCATGTTATTCCACAAAGCACACTCCTCGCCTCCCAGCAGGAGAACTCTCCTCTTGCCTTGTCCCAGATGCCTTTGTCTTCCATGATTCCATTGCCTGTCACTCTGCATTCTGGGTTGTTTTCAATGTAGCACATTATTTTCAGACCTGGAGCATCAGTGTTTCATGAAGTAGCCTGCTTCTCACCCAGCCACACATGGCACATGCCTATTTATTTATTTATGCACTGGTGGGGAACAAACCCAGGCTCTTGCGTATGCTAAGCATGCTTTCTACCTGTGAGTCGCATCTCCAGTCTCCCCCACCTTTTGAATACATGTACGCCTTTTTAGCAATGAGAATTTCAATGCATTTGGGTGCCACACTTGCCAGAGTAATTTGGAAAGAGATGCAACGCAACTTAAGGATCATAAGGAGGTGGATGAGAGGTAAAAGAAAAACTCAAACAGAAATGACCTTTTAGAGTCAACTTTGGAAGAGATATCAGATGCTAGCATAAAGAAAATCCAGGTTAAAATGGTCTTCTTGCAACTGTTAGGAGGGAGACAGCTCAGGTTCAAATTAGAGGGACTGAGAGTATCTGTGGTCAGTGCAAAGTTAGCACAGCTAATTGGGATTGCAGGCCTGGTAGGTTAAGCAAGGTTTGTGCTTGGCTGTTTGTCCATTTTAAGCATCTGCAAAACTCTGTGCTTCTGAGACAAACTCAGAAAAACAAGGAACAATGAGCTCAAGGAAAATAGGAAAAAGAAAAGAAAAGAAAAGGTGTCCTCCAATGAACATTGTTCACTATAAAGGACCCTAACTTTCCATCAATTTAAAGTCCTACAGATGGAAAATCCTTAGATCTAGTGGGGAAGAGATGGTAATCAACCAGAGAATGTCCCTTAATTTCTAACTTAATATCATGAATGAGCTCTGAAGAAATCTCTATGTGCAAAGTTAGTGTGCCATTATCAGATATTTCATAGATTTACTGGTTCTTGTTGTCTCTGTAATTCTGTTTTCCCATCATCTCTTGAATTTTGGACCCAAAGATATTCCACTTGATTATTGTGATTGGTTGTGTACAACTATGGTGCCTCTTGATTGATGTCTAGGGACTACAGGAATGAATGCAGGAAGGAATGACTGAGGTTTGGAATGTTAGGAGAACACTTCCTGTCTGATTTTCTCCTGCTTCAGACGCTGCCTGCTCTTTTTTCCAAGATTTACATTAGCAGAGAAGCTGGATTCGTCTTCTTCTGGGATGTGACATTGATTTTCCATTCCGTTCATAATTTTCCTGTGTGAGTAGTTAAATGTAGAAGAGCCCTAAACAAACACCAAATTAGTAGGCTGATTATGTATAATGTCAATTAATATTTAAGTATATATTGATAAAGTGTGCTTTGTATGTAGATCTGGCAGAGAGACACTGACTCTATTTTGAATTGTGGCTTAGTATTGTGCAGAATGTTTATTTAGCAAACTGACTGTGAGACTGGCCAGTTCCATGACAGACATCTTTTACACGGAGATTTAATACTGTCATCAAAGGCTTACCTCCAGATTGTATTAAAATTTAAGAAACTTTTGCCAATTTCTTTTTCTTTATCATATAAAAATTGTTTTTTTTTTTCACTTAATACACCTCAGAACAGAACAGAAATGTGATACATTGTGTCTAGTCAGAGTGTGAATTAAAACATTCTCAAAAACTACCAAGAGAGTGCTTCTGGGTACAACTTCTTTGAGAGGGCAATCATCCTTGGTGCCTGCAGAATTCTAAGTGTAGATTCAATTTATACCAACAATGCTCCTTCTAGAAAGGTATATTCTATGGGAATATTTGCAGTGTGCAAAGATAGATGCCCAAGGGTCAAGAGGAATCTGAGTGACCACAAGTAGAAGGTGATCATGAGAGTTTTAATGCACCCAGAGAACTAATAAAACAATACACCAGGGGCTGGGATTATGGCGCAGTGGTAGCGCGCTCGCCTAGCACGCATAAGGCACTGGGTTCGATCCTCAGCACCACATAAAAATAAAATAAGGATATTCTGTCACCTACAACTAAAAAATAAACATTTAAAAAAAAATACGCCAAAGAAAATGGTTTCTGTGTAAGCTACTGAGTTGGGGGGAGGGCAAGAAAGATACAGAACACTATGTACCCCATAGAAAGTAGGGACCAAATCTACCTGTATACTCAAAAAAGATAGACTTTTGTGTCTATATATCTAGAAAGAAAGAAAGAAAGAAAAGGAAAGAGAGAGAGAATGAAAGAAAGAAAATACAAATTGTCTCCACGTTTGGGTTCTGCCTCTATGGATTTAACAAACCACACATTGAAAATATTTTTTAAATATTGCATTTGTCCTGAACATGTCCAGACTTTTATTCTTGTCATTATCTCATAAACAATACAGCCTAACAACTATTTATATAACATTTATGTAGTATCCAGTATTATAAGTCACCTGGAGATAATTTGGAGTATGTGGGATGATATGGACAGGGTCTATGCCAATCTTGTGGCATTTATACAGGGGCCTTGGGTATCTGTGGAGTTTAGTATCTGTGAGGGGTCTTGGAATCAATCCCTCATGGACACAATAGGATGACTGCCCATTTTAAACTGACAACAATGAAGACTACTAATATGAATGCTCCTGATATATGTTTATGCAAGATGGACCTGAAGGTGTTGTTTTTTAAAAAATATATATTTGCTTTGGCTGGGCGCAATAGCACACTTGTGCTATTGTAATCCTGTAATCCCAGCACTTGGGGAGGTGAGACTGGAGAATCATGAGTTCAAAGCCAGCCTCAGCAATGGCGAGGTGCTAAGCAACTCAGTGAGACCCTGTCTCTACATAAAACACAAAATAGGGCTGGGATGTGGCTCAGTGGTTGAGTGCCCCTGAGTTCAATGCCCTGTACCAAAAGAAAACACACACACACACACACACACATACACATATATATTTGCTTTTTGACCATGATCATTATCATTTTGCATTAAAACATTGGATTGGGCATATAGCTCAGTGGTAAGGTGTTTGCCCAGCATGCACAAGACTGTGGGTTTGATCCTTAATATCACAAACAAACAAATGAAAAAAAAATAAATGAACCACAAAATGTTTAAAATAACATTCACTGCCAGATGCAAATTTTCTAAAAACACTCAGAATACATGTAGTAGAATATAACTGGGCATTTGACTATTGCAGATTGAAAATCACAATGTGTGGCTCAACAGATATATAGATATCTCTATATATATAAAACATAGATATATACATATCTATATATTCTATATATGGGTATTCTATATCTATAGAACATATATATAGAATATCATCTATATATTCTATCTTTCCACATATATATATATGTATATATGTATGTATGTATACACATATACTGTGACTTGCTTAGAGGGTATAAACCTCCCTCAAAGTAACCTGTCAGATGGTATCAGGCTCAGAAGCCTCTTCATCCTAAAATAACCCCTAGGAGAAACTACTTCTGTTCAAATTGCAGTTTGGAAAATGTTTTCCATGTAAAAGGCTATGGTTAAATTGACTTTCCCCTGTATAAAATTTCAGGAATATAATATTTCTATGAATGTTCTTGCAGATTATCTTGTGTCCTGAACAGAAGAAGGCTCCTCATCAAACAAACAAACAAACAAACAAAAAACCCCACAAAAACATAGAATGCAAACCGAGCTTTAAATTACTCCTCAGGGGATATAGATGTCATTTATACAAATGTTGTCATAATTGGAAAACATTAAAGAGTGCAAAAACTAATTGTGATAGAAAATGCTGGTGTCTGGGTAGAGTAATTAAGCACTTTGCATTTGGTCTCCTTTGTGTTCCTCGATCTGCAGCGTTTTGTTATAAACCATAAATGAAAGATTTTTTTCACTCCTTCATGCCTGTCCTCCCATAAATAACCTTCTATAGATAGTGGTAGATTATTCAGGAAGAACCAGATAATAGGATCTTACTTTGGAGGATTTTTCTTTATTCTAAACATTCCATCTGTCTAACTATATTTATGGTGGGTAAAACACCTGTTTTTATTTCCCAGGGACCAATCTGGTCTTAAACTCACAGCTGGTGAGAGTCTGCGAGGGTGTTCAGAAACTATTTCTCAAGCGAGGCAGATGGCTATCGAAGGCAACTTTGTTAATTTTATTTTTTAATCATCATCAAAAAAAAATGTGGACGAACTCACAGGAACAGGACTGACAGTGCTTCAGTGTGAACATCATGAGATGTGAGCTCAGGACTGTAGTGAGAGGCATCATTAAAAGCAAATGATCATTGGGTGGATCAAGCCCTGGAGGTCAAAATCTCACAGGATTAATGACAATCGAATCAGTATTTAAAACTACACAATGAATAGGCAATCAAAGCAGATGTGTCCAAGAGCCAGAGAGATCTGAACATTTAGATGTAACTGGATTTGACCAGGTCTGCTTTAGAATAAGCAAGGGAAGAGAAGGCTCCTTCCTTCCGTCTATGGACTGAAGGTGGATTTGGCCTTCCTAGGGGCCATATTCTGGGAAGTCTGGGCTAGATCCAACACTTGGGAGTCATCAACTTATAGACTAGAATTTATTTTAGAATGAATTTATTATAGTGAAGGTCCAGAGAAAGGAACACTGTTGGGTAAAAGCTAAGGTTACCAAGACATGGGATTGACAAGCTCTCAGAGATGCTGATCTGGACAATTCCCTGAGTAAAGGACAGAAGTTGACTATGGAAGTGGAGTCTCTGTTGTTGCAGAACCAACTCAAGTGAAATCACTTTGGAAGAGTTAGGAAACTGTCACGATGCACTCCAGGAACAAGCTGCTGGGTAAACCAGATGCTTCAGTCTTGGGCTGTTTGGAATACTCACTTTTTGTCTTTAGGCTATGTGAGATTATTAAAATAACAAGTGTGCAATTGGTAAAATCGAGGAAATATAAGAAAGGCAATGCTAAAAGTGGATTGAAGAGAAAAAAAATACAGATAGTGAAGAAACACTAGGAAAGTTAAGGAATTAGCACTTTTGACCCTATTCAGCTAAGTGAGCCAATTCAATTTTCAACACCTGCAATACTGTTTCTTCTCTGTATAATGCTTAAAGCATGGAAGAAAATCAGATATGTTAGACTATGCTTTTAATGAAATGACTAGAAGAATTTGACTAGGTGTGTGATCAATATTTACATGTCTATTGAAATCTAATTTGTTCAATTAATAATCTTTTGCTTTATGGGTTACATAAATGAAATGTGGATATTCAGGAGAATGCTATATAAATATAAATGGATTACACATTGAAGTAAAAACAGCAGTGTTCTTCATGTGCATAAACTCTGGGGATATTAAGGAATTTATCAACATTAAAGGAGGAAGATGCAGAAATAAATTTCGCGTTGCCTGCAGCTAGTAGAAATTAAACTGTGAAATTACCTGTTGGTAAAGGAGAGATGAAACTGAAGTTTTAATGCCCTCTGGAACATGGTAAATAAGATCCTATAAATACGGAGGATAGAATCATTAATTGAAAACATCTGCCTGAAAATACTTAAGAGGAAGCAAAGGAGATCACTGCAGGAAAGTATATGTTGGCTATCAGTGGAATTAATTCTTCATTCTGATTTTGCCATTGAAATCAAAACACGCAATATAAGTCAGCAGGTAAAATAATAAGATGAAAGAATTAAAATGAAACCAAAGGGTGAAACATAAAGTTGACAGTTGTATACACTTAATCCTACATCTAGATGGGGGGTTGGGGCATTAGAGAACGTAACTGAAGGGCTAGGAGGTGGGGGTGATGAGATCAGGAGTTTGGCTAAAGATATTTGAAGGGTCCTCTGAGACAACCACATGGAGACCTTCAGGGGCCATATGCTGGGAAGTTTGGGCCAGACCCAGAACTTGGGAGTCATCACCGCATAGACTGCATTGGATGCGCCAATAATCTACTCAGAGGAGTGGATGGAAAAAGCAGAGGGCTCCTAAGGTGACCTGGAGGAACTCTGATGTGCAGAGGTTGTGCTGAAACAAAAAACACAACCAACCAACTTTAGACATCCAGAAAACAACCAGGGACATAGGAAGGGGCATGTCAACATGGTGAAGCTTGTCAAACACTGTTAGAACAAGTGAGAAAATGAATGAGAATGTCCTGATTGGAGAGAACACTTGCACGCTCTTGGTAGCAATGTCTATTAGTATGGCCACTATGGAAGAGAGTATGGAGGTTCCTCAAAAAATTAAAACTAAAACTACCATATGATCCAGCTATACCAGCCCTAAGTATATACCCCAAGGAAATGACGTCAGCATACCAAAGAGCCTGTGCATCCTTATGCTTCTTGTGCAACAGATCACAATTAGCTAAGCTATCAATTCCACCTGGGTGCCCATCGACAGATGAATGGATAAAAAGAAAAGAAAAGAAAAAAGGTATGAAATACAATGGAGTACTATTCAGCTATAATGAGGAATGAAATCAAGTCATTTACAAGAAAATTAATGAACTGGAAGAGATCATGTTAAGCAAAATAAGCCAGACACAGAAAGACAAGCATAGCATTTTGTTTCCTATGTGGAAACAGATAAAAGAAGATGACCTGAAAATAGAAGAGGGACTTTTAGGAAGTGGAAGAAGACTGTAGGGAGACAGGGAGAGAGGGGAAGGCAAGTAAGGATAGTGGGGAGGGTGGATGTGACCACAACACAGCACATGCATGCATGAAATGGTCACAATGAAACCTGTAAATTTGTACAATGAACGTAAGTTTGGATTTGTCTACTTACACTTCTTTGGGGTCTGATATGGTTTGCATTGGAATGTTCTCCCAAAAGCTCATGTGATGAAAGCATGGTCCCCAATGTAGGAAGGTTCAGAAGTGTAGCTTTTGGGCAATAATTGGATCATAAAGATACTGATCATTTGATGGATTAATCTAGTCCACTGATGAAAAAATAGACTATGGGAAGGTGGGACCTAGTTGGAGAAAGTAGGTCACTGGGGAAGTGCCCTAGAAGGGCTAATGTTTAGCCCAGCCCTTCTCTCTCTCTGCTTCTCAGCTGCCATGACTTGGTAGCTTTCCTGCACCATGCCTTCTGCCATGGTGCTTCTGCCTTGGAGTCAACCAACCACTGACTCATCTTTTGAAACCGTGAGTCGGAAGACATTTCTCCTCCTATTTTAGTCAGCTTTTTCCTTACTATGACCAAAAGACTTGACAAAAGCAATCAGAAGAGGAAAAGTTTATTTGGGGCTCATGGTTTCCAGATGGCCAAGTCCATTCTTGGGGGCCCAAGGAGAGGCAGAACATCATGGCAGAAGAGTGTGGTGGAGGAAATCAGCTCAGGTCATCATACCTGGAAGCAGAGAGGAAGTGAGGCAGAGAGAGCTCCATTTTTCAGGGACAAAATATGTACCCCAAAGACATGCCCCCTCCATGACCCACCTCTTCCAGCCACACACTACCTGTCTACCGTTACCACCCAGTTAATCCACATCTGTGGATTAATGTACTCATTAGGTTAAGGCTCTCATAACCCAATCATTTCACCTCTAACCTTGCACTGACTCACACATAAGCATCTGGGTGACATCTCATATGTAATTCTTAACACCTCCTCTACGTCGTTGTGGTCAGGTGTGTTGGTCACAGCAACTGAAGCCGAGTAACAAATGATGTTAGCAAGAGCAGTCTTGATGGACCTCTGGGCCAGAAGGGAATCCAGGAGAGGGCTTTCTAGGAAGTGAGTACAGAGAGGTGTCAGCAGGGTAACTCCTGGGGGTGAGAAGACAGGTACAGTGGTACCTCTACAGGAAAACAGGGCCTTGTCAGGCTTTCCATTTTTGCTTTGGAGGTTATTGACACCTGCTAGTGATGGAGAGCAGGGAAGAGCACAGGATAGATTGGCGATGCAGGAGGGAGGGCAGAAAGCATGAAAAGAGCTCTCTGTAAAGAAAGGGGAGGTGGTGGCTACCACGAAGACATGCAAATTTGGGCTGTGAGAGAGGGAGAGACATTCTCTCCATTTCAATAAGGTGGAGCAAGGAATTGTATACAGGAGAGGATGAAAGAACATTGACATAATTATGAGGATTCCCAATGTATTTCCTCTGTGGCATGGAAAACAAGATTTGAAGCTGATTCTGAAAAGAACAGAGGTAGTGTGGTACTTCAACAGGAGAGAGGTGTAGCTCAAAATTTATCTCAGTGGGGAACATAATGAGTGAATTTACCAGCAAATATTCTCTATTGGCTCTTTTTAAATATTAAAATTCATTGAATAGAATCTGAAAACTAAGATCTTGGAAAGTTTTGCGTCTGATAAGAATATAATACGCACACCATGTCATAGAGTCTTAAATTATTAAGAAAGCTCCTAAAGTGATTCTACTATCTGAAGCGGAAAGACAGATATTATCCTTCACAATGATTAGAATATGTTCCTGCTGAACAGTCTATCATTTATTAATAGCATTTTTAGTCGAATGGTAATGGGACTGGGCCATTCATTTTCTATTAATGGCAAAAGTAAAGCAATTTTTCTCTGATGAGTTGAGAAGCCTGCCTAATGACACTCGTCTATATCCCATGTCCGTCACCCTGCCCTACCAAACCCAGAGTGGTTCTGTTACGAGTGTGCTTCACTGACTTCTGTCCCAAACCGTCCAGCTTCCCATCTGTCACCACCATCGTTGGGAACTTCTGCTTCCTGCTGCAGGCTATTTAATTGTGGTACAAAGTCATAAATACAGCTGATTGTGTTCAGGAAGGGTCCAAATGAATGACCTCAGCCTCTCACATTTCCTCTGGTAGACCACAGCAATGCAGAGTGTTTTGTTTGTCTTACAAAGCTCTGCTGACTTAGGTGACTTGCCTTTTAGAATGGCTTTCTTATTTTGAAACCACAAATACCTTTGTGATAATCAACTTCTTTCTTCTCCAAAATTCCTGCCTCTCTAAGAGTTCTTCTCCAGTCTCCCACCTGAGCCTCTGATGTGGCCTATATCAGAAATTCATGAAATGGTCTGTCTTTGTGTTTTTTTCTTCCATTCACTGTTTTTTTTTTTTTCTCATTTACCATCAACTATACCAACTCTTCTTTCCTCCTTTCCCTGAAGTTCCCAACTCAAAACAGCATCTATCCATGCATCTGACTTTCAAGTTTATCTTCCTCTCTCCATCCCTTTAATAGCAAACATCTTGGGAAAAGTGTGCCTATAAAACATAGCAATACTGTCTGTATCATCTGTCACTTATTACCCTCCTGGAAACAAATTTGTATTCCCATCACTATAGAAACCAGAGTCTAGGCAGTGCTTCTCCAAACTTGCTGTGCATATAAATCACTGGGGAATGTAGTTAAAATGCAGATTGTGTTTAGTTGGTTAGGATGGAGCCTGAGATCCTGCATTTCAAATAAGCTCTCAAGGGATGCCCAAGGATTGGTTCATGGACCACGATTTGAAATGAAAGGATCTAATGCATCATTATTCAAAGTCTCAGTACTTTTTTTTGTTTTTAAATCACACTGTCATTTGAAAACCAAAGATTAAAGTATGTCTTCACATTTTCATTCTTCAACTCATTGCTGTTACCTCTTCCGAGCACATCATTCCAAGGACTCGCTATCGTACTGGCCATCTCTGCTTAAATCCTACATGGTCGACTACTCAGATGAAGAAACGGGGACAATTCTGGTTTCCCTGCAAGTGAGATTCTTCTAATAGCATTACTGGACAACATCAATGTTCTGCTTTAGATAAAGCCAAGTCACACACATACACACACATACACACACACACACACACACACACACACCAGTTTAAATAGTGCCCTTTTTCCATGTTGTCTGAAGACAAGGAAGAATGGAGGCTGGTGAAGACTATGTATGATGCAACACCAGATTTCCAGAATATAAACCCCAAGCTCACAGTGGGTCAGGGATGGTACATGACCAATTGTGCATAATTAAGAGTCCTCAGACATTTATGTGAGTTGTGTATTTTAAAAACAAACAAAATCCCCACACATCCACCATGCTTTGTGTCTACTAACATAGAGCAATGTGAATTTTGCTCAGAGAGCAGCTACCTTACTACCTGGGGATGACTTGTCCTAAAGACAAAGGAAGATGAATTCATTCCAGCTGCATGGTATAGACTTGGGTTATACCAGCACAGATACTATTGATTATGTCCTTTTCCCTTGACCTCTCTGAGTTTCATTCAAATGCATAAAATACTTTGGACAAGGAACTCTCCTATAAATGATCTCTTCATAGATTTTTTTAATGAGAAAGATTAGCTGAGAAAATGATGAGTCTGCAATTAACATAGAAAAAGTTGAATATGGGTAATTTTTAGGGGATACTGGAGACTGAACTCAGGGGCACTCGATCACTGAGCCACATCCCCAATCCTATTCTGTATTTTATTTATAGACAGGATCTCACTGAGTTGCTTACCACCTCACTGTTGCTGAGGCTGGTTTTGAACTCACTATCCTTCTGCCTCAGCCTCCTGAGCCTCTGGAATTACAGGCATGCACACTGTGCCTAGCTGTAAATCTCAATTTTTAAAAAGTAAAAAGAAAAAGAAACATCTCTTCACTGTGCTTCATTTAAGGAGGAAAAGTCTCCAATACCTCTATAGAGAAATAGACAAAAGACCCTGAGAAAAGAAATTCACTGATAAAATTAAGGTTAACAAATTATTTAGCCTTTCTTGTCTCTTATTGAGCATTTATTTTTGTCAGATGACCTTTAACCTGCATTTGTTACATTTTGAAAATGGAAGTATCAATACAGGGCATGTATAAAAATGTGTGGTTTAATATGAGATAAACCAACATATAGCATTTAATCTTCCCATTCAGGAGCATTCTACATCTCATGAGAAGGTACATGTGTATGGTTTTTGTTTGACTTCCACAATTACTAGGTGTAGGGCATCTTTCTTGCTATTGTGAATGAATTTTGCCCCTTTTTGAATTCATCCTGATATAAACATGTAGTTAACTCTTCTATGTGCCTATAGACGTTTTAATGAAAACTTCCTCAATATAGTTCTTCAGTTCACTAAATTGCACTCTCAGGTGTTCAGTTATTCATTTATTTCTCAACGACTGAGTACCTGCGGCGGGTTAAGTCATGTGCACAATGCTGGGGGAGATTTTACAAGTGATAATGATTTAGTTATTTTCTCCACTTTTAGCCTTTATTCCATTGCTGTATTTTGTAGCACTTTCAGAACAATTGATGTAATAGTAGAGATGTCAAACACCCTCGATATAATGAAAATATCTTCCACGCTTTATTTCGAGGAATAAGGTTCGCCATTTGACTGTGAATAATATTTGAATGATAATTTATTGACTCTTCTTAATTGAGTGTAGCTATTTTATTAATCTAGCATGCATATGGAAACTTGTCAAATTACTGCATCTGGTGAGAATTTTTTCCCTTCCTTTAGGCAATTCACATAGGGACCCAAATTTAGAATTTTACTGCTGAACTATCAAAATCCAAGTATCTAAGGTGAACAGACGAACAGATATCAAAACCAAGGAGATAATTATTGATAGATAGATGGACAGATTACATGGAAATATTATATATAGTCTATGTATCTATATTACATGGAAAAATTTTATATGTATAGTTTGTGTTTTATATATATATTCAGTTATATATATGTGTATCTATATACGCTTATATATGATACACACACACACACATACACACAATTGTCTAAAACTCCAATGTAAAGAGCTGAAAAAGTATGATGATAAGTTAAAAAATTCATTAAAATGTCTATAGGCACATAGAAAGTATAGATCCGGATATCTTTATATCAGGAAAATTTTAAAACTGACAGAATTCATTCATAATAGCAACAAAGTTAGAAATTATGGGAGACATACAAAAACTACACATTGACCTTTTTGTGTGGTATGAGACACAGAATGTCCTAAAGGGGAAGATTAAATTCTATTACATATATATAATACGTATTTTAGTCAACTTTTTCATTGCTGTGACCAAAAGACCCAAAAAGAACAACTTGGAGGTGAAAAAGTTCATTTTGGCTCATGGTTTTGAAGATTCAGTTCATAAACAGTCAACTCCATAGCTCTGGCCCAAGGTGAGGCAGAACATCATGGCGGAAGGGCCTGGAGGAGGAGAGCAGCTCAGGACGTGGCACCAGGAAGCAGAGAGAGCTCTGCTCACCAGGGACAGGATAGAGTCCCCAAAGGCACAGCCCAGTTACCCACCTCCTCCAGCCATACCTCACCTGCCTCCAGTCACCACCCAGTTAATCCATATCAATGGATTAATCCACTATTAGGTTAAGATTCTCATAGCCTAATCATTTCACCTCTGAACATTCTTGCATTGTCTCACATATGAGTCTTGTGCGAATATTTCCTATTTAAACCAAACAATGTGTATATATATTATATATATGGATGCTGTACATTGTATATAATGATACACATATTACATATACACATATACAATATTTCTATGTAATCCATTGTATAATACAATAATGCACCAATGCACAAATATGTATATAATGCAAATAATAATGCATAAAATGCAGATAATTATACATAAAATGCAAAGTGTATCTTTCATTCATTTTAAACCCATCACATGACAAGTGAAACTCCACATCATGTACAACCACAAGACTGGGATCCTAATTAGAATAAGTTATACTCCATATATGTATAATATGTCAAAATACACTCTACTGTCATGTATATCTAAAAAAAAACAAATTAAAAAAATGAAAGATCCTGAAAAAATAATACTTCTAGATAAAGTGGGAAAAGGATAAGCTTGTTAATTTAAAGTAAGCCTTTACTTTAAGGAAGAAACTCTGCAAGAGCTTCCTTTAAAACACAAACAAGACAAGAATGATTGGATTGCTGCATCTATATAACACAGAAAGTTACCGTACAGGGAAGAATTAATTAATTATCACAAACAAACAGAGCTCTCATAATCACAGTTAATACGATGGCCTATTGCGCACTGCCCAAGAGAATCTGTTTATTATAACTGGAGATAGAATTGATAACATGAGCTGTACACAACCACCAGCAGCGTTTCTATGCACCAGGGACAACATAAAAATGTATTTCAGGGCTGGGGTTGTAGCTCAGTGATGGAGCGCTTGCCCAGCACATGTGAGACACTGGGTTGGATACTCAGCACCACATAAAAATAAATTTAAAAAAAAAAGAAGGTATTGTGTCCATGTACAACTAAAAATTTTTTTAAAAATGTGTTTCAGGAAAAGGAACTTAGTTCAAAAGAAGCATATGAATGAAGAAACCTAAGAATAAGTGTGTTAAAGATTGATGAAGGATGGAGGAGATGTTGAGAAATGTCTACAAGTGCAGAGGAATGATAGTCCAATTGAAAACCCAACCAAAGATGTAAAAGCTAATTATTAAGAGGACGCAGAAAAGACAAGTAAACTTTCAGAGAATACCCACTGAGAATAGCATCCCGCCTGGACCGGCCAAGTGCAGCTGAGAGAGTATGTGGCCCCACAGGGGAGGCTGGGGTGGTACAGATGGTGTCAGGGGACATGAGGAGGACTGACTGAAGAATAAAAGTATGAAACATAACCAAAAACAGAATCCTCAGTGCCAGAGGAAAGAGTTGTAAGAACAGAAAAGGACAAAATGAGAATGAGCTATGGAATTGGATCTGCTGGAACCGATGGGTTTTCACAGGAGATGGATGGATGGATGGGTGGATGGATGGATGGATGGATGGATGGAGGGATAGGAAGATGGAAATATAGATGGATGAAAAGATGGAAGGATAGATGGATGGATGTATTGATGGATAAATGAATTGATGAAAAGATAGATGATGGAAGGATGGATGGATGGATGGAAGGATGGATGGATGGATGGAAGGATGGATGGAAGGATAATTGGATTGATGGAAGTATGGATGGATGAATGGATAGAAGGATGTCATAGATAATGCTAAGTAACAATAGGTAGATAAAAGTTAGATAACAGATTCTTAGATGACAGGTAGATGGGTAGGCATATAGATAGATAATTGTTGGTTTTTGCATGCCTCCATACATACATGTATATAAATCTCCTAGCTCTATCCACCAAGATGGCCTGGTAAGCAGCAACACATCACTAACATGGTTATTTGTCTAATAAATTTGGTTTATAGATACCATAAATATAAATACCATTTCCATTAGACAGAACCAACACCTCTTGGAGAAAGGGATGATTTCAAGGCTGAGGAAGTGAAAGAACAAGATGAGCCAGGGATATTTTGTTGCTGAAAGTGAGAAAGAGCTTAAAGTACCATGGGGACCTATGAACAAGACTCAGCCAAATAGGTTCTCAATGACCAGACTCAGGACAATGTGAACATCAATATAAGTGGGGATAGATTATAAGAGATTATTATCTGTTGAATGAAACTGGAAACCATGACGCCACATAAATAAATACCTTGGGATAGGAACAATCATCTTGAGAACTTGATGAGGAGCAAGATATTTACATAATCTGAAAATCTCTCTCTACAAGATATTTACTAATTACAAAGGAAAGAAGCGTAGCAGGCATCACTAGGCATGAGTAATCCTCTGCCAAAGATGCTTAGCCTGAATTGAATCCTGAGAAAACATCAGATACACCCAAACTGAGGGAAACTCTGGAAAATAACCGTGATGGTTTAAAGAGCGCCCCTCTGCCCCCAACTGGACATCTCAGAATGAAGCCTTATTTGGAAATAGGCCGTTGCAGATGGAATGACTTAAGGATCTCAAGAGGAGACCATTCTAGATTTGGGGTTAGCCCTACCTTGAATGACTTGTATCTGTTTAAGAACAACATAGAACACAGAAATACACACGGGAAATATGATCTTGTGAAAATGGACACAGAGTCTGGATGGATGCTACTTCAAGCCACAGGATGCTACGGATTGCCGGCAACGACTGTAATTTGGCAGAGACACCTGGGTCAGATCCTCCTTCAGAGGCTCCTGAAGAAACGAGCCCTATTGGGATCGTGACATTTTGGACTTCTGGCTCCCTAAATACTGAGAATAATTTTCTGCTGTTTAATTTATCCGGTTCTCAGGACTTGATTTGATGGCGTATCAAGAGATGAACACAAGAACAGACTTTTAATCTCCAAACTTCCTGTGCCATGAAGACAAGAAGAGTGACAACACAGTCCAGGCCGATGAGACAAGAGATAGGACACCCAAGGGCAACATGTCACACTCACCAGCATGCTTCTGTGACAAGAGACATTTTCGGGACAGATGGCCAAACTCGAATGAGGTCTGAGCCGAGACAAATTTAAGAGCAGAGCTGACCAGTTACATGGTAAATTCATCCCAAGCAAACCGTCAGTCTGCGAATAATAATCACTGTTTGGACAACGGTTCATGTTCCCTGAACTATGGTCCTTGTTTCTCCCCCTACCTTGAGTTATGCAGATAATTACTTCCATTTTTAGGTTTGTTTTGCTCTCATGTAGATGTAGCTTAAGCAAGAAGATTCTTGACACACTGAACTTCTGGTAATTACTGGTTCCTCAGCTGTAAGAGTAACAGATGGAATCCAAAGAACTTTGTATGATTGGTACTTATAAATATAAAGAGTGAGTTTTTCTATAATGGCATTCATTTGTTTTGATCATTAGGTAAAAGAAAGCAGCAGGGTAAATGAAATCTGTAAGTTTTTAGGGCTCATGCTTGCTTGGAAGTCAATCTGTGTTCAATGCTGAGAGCTGTGGGTTTCTTTGCAAGCTTCCTGGGACCTCGTATCACTGCCCCTGATCTTGGGCAACCAGAACTGGCAGAAGTTTTGCTTTCTTTGTCTAGTACACTGCTTGTTCCTTGAGAGCATCACTGAACTTCAAGATCAAATGCATTTTCTCTAATTGTCAATGGAAGCAGTGGGTTCCCGTAGTTACAGAGCAGCGTGATTGCAAAGAAGAAAAGGAAGACAAATTCAATTTTAAATGACGGGGCCAAAGATATTAGGAAATCGTCTTGACAGCAAGCAGAGACCTCACCAAGCAGCCTGGCCCAGTGATTACCCTGAAATGTGTCAGTATTTGGATCACAAAATCTCTTCCAAGTTTCTATCTACCAATTTGAGCATGCTGCCAAATTTTGACCCCAACGGTAAGGCCGATCCTGTGGGGAATGCCTGTTTTCTGTTAGACTAGACACTTGGGGACGCACTCCAGAGAAGATTGACAGAGCATGCTCTGTGGCTTGCCTCCCTGAGGACTTGGTACAGCACCTCTGAGGAAAGCCTGGGGGGTACAGATCCTGTGCTTCATTACATTGGTATATGTTGCATGAGAAAGTCGCTGCAGATTCATCTGTCAATATCTTACAATATTTTTTTAAAAGGAAAAGATCATCCACCCACATGGTCAAGGATAATGCAGTGAGTTACAATAAAATCTTCAAAAAGAAAAAAATCCAAGACAGCAAGTTATTTTTGCATCAAGAAAGGAGTTATGGCTGGGTGCGGTGGTGCAAGCCTGTCATCCCAGTGGTTTGGGAGGCTGAGGCTGGAGGATCATGAGTTCAAAGCCAGATGCAGCAAAAGGGAGGTGCTAAGCAACTCAGTGAGACCCTGTCTCTAGATAAAATACAAAATAGGGCTGTAGGGCTGGGAATGTGGCTCAGTGGGCGAGTGCCCCTGAGTTCAATCCTCAGTACCAAAAAAAAAGAAAGAAAGAAAGAAAGAAAAGAAGGAAGGAAGGAGTGATAGATCATACAAATATAATATTTGCATATAAGGATAAAAGCAGAGAGAGTAAGGTGAAAAATCTTAGGCAAAGCTGAAAATTTACCTAGTGACTACATGAACTGAGAATCCATTCTTCCTGTTGCTTAATAAAGCAACATACTGAGGTTTAACCACATTTGCTCACATAGATAAAATACATACCTCTAGGACCATCGTTACTCTAGACTGGGCAGAACTCCTAAGAACAGAGTCTATAATTGGTGTTTATGTGTAAAAATTGTGTATTTGGGGCTTTTGAGAACTATAAAATTGATTTAAAGAATGGTTTCATGGGGTAAAAAGAGTAAGGCAGGACAATTAAATCCATGCCATTAATCGGTTTGTTTCTAACGGCCTCTTAGTAATTAAGAGTTCATGCTTGGCGAAACCCCATAAAAACAGATTTAAGATTTAAAACAGTGTAAGCGAATTAGCCCTCAAAGTGATAGGACGATGCTTCAAAAAGGGGAACGCTGGCATCCACACACTGTGATTTAAAAATGGTAACTCTGCGTGCTTATTCTGGATTTTCTCTTGCCAGTCTACTTGGTTACTTGGTTCTTGGTGTTTAGTAGTATTTTGTCTATTTAAGCTCCCTGTATCGTAGCTATACCCAAGATATAGAGAAGTCACATGTCCCTATGGGAAGCATACCTGTAGCATGCTGTCTATTTCTCAAATTCCTCCTCTTCCGCCTGTCTTTTGGCCCAGTCAGTATGTGACCTGAGTTCCTTTAGTTCTAGAGATGCAGGATGAGGCCAAGTCATGCAAACACCCACCCTTCATGTCAAAGTCTCGCCACCACATTCCCTAAAGCACCTGCGGGCGGCTCTCCCTCTGTTTTTAACATGTCGATTCACAGCGTCCGCCCTCTCCAATTTTTCAAAGGACATGACTTTCTCTGAAACTGATTCCTCATCACCTGAGTGCACGTTCCGAATGACATTGCCAGTTCTAATCAAATGCCCATTTCCCTGCACCTAGTAATAATCCAAGTATTAAAAATAAATACATTGCAAAGGGCAATAATTAAATTGACAGAGTCCTGACAGATTTTTTTTCATAAGGGTTTAATTAGAAGGCGTCCTCCAAAATGATCTGAAACCTGTTCTGCATGCTAAACTTCCCAGCATTTTATTCGAACCAGTCTTCCTTAAGTAGGAACTTCACGGTGTCATCAAAACCACACTGATACAAGGATTCCATTTTCCTTTTGTTTGGAGGGAAGAGGGCTTGGTTGAGTCTCATGAGGTTGGTCAGGGACAACTAGAATAGAAAGATACAAATTCAAGCTGTAGGCTATTGTGGTACCTGTAAATATATGCTATTTCTGTAATCTAAGAATTCAGGTCATGGATACAAAAACCAATGGGTGCAAAGCAAACTTAACAAGCTAACTCCACCTACAGACTAGACAGAGTCTCAAGGCCTTGGCATGACTGGCATTTCTGGCCAGCCACTTCTCTGTTGTGAAGACTGTCTTGTGATGGGCAGGACCTTTAACAGCATCCTGAGCCTTCACCCATGAGGTGCCAGTAGCAACCCCAAGATGTGACAACTCATAATGTCTCCAATGGTGCCAAACCTCTCCTGGATACGATATTGCCCCAGGTCCAGAACTATTTGATTAGATTAAGGGAATTGATGCTTTTATGTCAGTTGCTCCTTTGGGTTTCTCTCCAACGTTCTCCAATATTTTGTTACTTCCATCTTTCTAAATAAATGAATGAGTCAATCTAAAACTGCGCTGATGGCCTCCCAAGTTTATTGATGTGGAAAAGAACTGAAGAGAAAGAAAAAGGCTATGTAAATGGACAGTTAACCAGCAGCAGACAGACTGCATGCTCACAGCCCGCGGGCACCCAGGTAGGTCCCTTGGCGGGGTGCAGGGTGCGGTTTTAAGAAACACACTGTTGAGAAGAATTGCAACTGGTATGCAAGGTCATCAGTGCACTGCCAAGGGGGGCTGCAGGCTGCGTTCATTCTGTGGGGATTTCCGGTGCAGCACAACTCTGTGTATGTCACTAAAGATAATTACTCACCATTATGTCCTGATTGGTGACCTTTATGTACAGACCGAGCTGCCCTTTGTCTTGTGGGGAGATGTCCGGCCGTCCACAGAAGGGGGAGATGGTCACTGTCCGGCCCGCAGGCAGGATGGGGAGGCTGTTGGTGAGGCCTCCATCCACCCACTTCTGTGGAAAGGAAGGTCCACGTCAGTGCACTTCAGTGGCCCGACTCCCACGCAAAGAGAAGGAGTGGGGCCTTCTCCACAGTGACTGGCCTTCCTGGTCATAAGGTCCAGGCCTGGGGTAGCCTCCCAAATTAGAATGTCTGAGGGCTCATCCAATGGCGCATCTGTTTTGGGAACAAAAGAAATCTTTGTACATATATTACTGACTGAGCTATTGAGAACTTTGGACAGAATCAGAAAACTCCAAAATTGTAAAAGCTAGATTATTTTACATAAGCTGTACCTAAATTTGTACTGATTACTGTGCATGTCTAAGACACCCTGGGTTAGCTATTAGGCTGGGGCTCATTATGTGACTCAAGTGGGGAATCAAGTTTACTGCTGACTCTAAACAGGACACCCATCGAGGGAGGAGGTCCCATTTTTATTGTAAGAATTAGAAATGGGCATTCTGTTGCAGCAAACTTTAAAAGTAAGACAACCGGAAACCCTTCCTTCTGTTTGCAAAGTGGTTCCATATACCTGAAGGCAGGGGTATGTTCTAAAGCTACAGAGCGTAGGAAGTGCTCAGTGAAAGCAAATGTCACTCAGAGGGCATCTGGAAGGAAATGTAGCAGGTCTCCGGGTCCAGGGGGAGGGATCATGGAGAGCTCCAGGTGAGCGTGGCCTAGGTCCCTCCCTCTATGCAACTCCACTCTGGGAGACACAGAAAGAAACACGGCAGCCTTTACACTATATATTCCAAGGCCAAGGCATCTCAGAGGTACACGTCCGTACACGTTTATATAAGCAGCTGCAGCAATAAATGCACACACTGAAATAAAGCCCAAGTGGCCCAAGTTATATGTGTCATTAGAGTTATCCTTCAGGTGATAAGCAGAAGAAAAGAGTCTGGTGAGGCTGAGAACTTCTTGCACAGAATGCTTAGTTGGGAAAGAAAGCTTTGCTATTCAAATACAGCTGAGATGTGGAAAGAGGGGGAAGAAAGAGGTCGTTGTAAATGTCCTGAGCTCTGTTAACAGGATCCATTCATCTCTTCTAATGTTCCTCTCTCTTTTATTCCTTCTTACTTGTTTTTACTTATAAAGCTGGTAAGGAAATGATTGGCCAGATCCCGACTCCTCTAAAGGGAAAGAAAATCAACTAAAAAATAAAAATGGGTTCAGATTTCATTTTGAAGGAGTTGAATTTTGATGGAAGAGAAAGCCTAAGTAATCTGATTAAAATGAAACTGACCTGAGATGATTTGCATAATGTCATTATTTTGAAAAAAAACACAATGCATATGATTATATAATTACATATATATGGATATGAGTATGTGTATATACATGAATGTAGGTACATGTATATACATGTATAAATATGATTGCAGCATCTTTATGTGTTCTATACAGTAGGTGACATAAATGAAATCTACAAAAGGGAGGTTTGTAAAACGAAAGGCCCCCAAATATATGATTGTACCCCAGAGCTTGCTCCCTCCTTACTTTATATATGAATACCAAGTTCCGGAATACCTAAGAGAAAAGAAAAACAAGACACCTTGCAAAGTGATCTTATTTCACATTCTCAATAGAACCTGTCACCGATGATGTAAAAATTCGGATAGGTTTCATCAAGGAAAATTAAAGGTCTGTCATAGAACCTGAAGAGCCAGCTCCTCTGACTTGTTCAGCGTAATGAAAAGAGGTCATTAAGTTGAAAAGTGTTGTAATTTACTACGGGGTTAATGACTGCTGTTTCAGGGAATCCGAAATCCTTTTTCCAAATTCTGTTCGCTCTTGTTAGCTTGTTCTGATTGGATAAAGGACTAGGGCAAACAGAGAGCCACCACACGTCTTAATGACTAAATTTGCAATGATTCCAGCTCCTCTTGCATGCCCCAAGGCCACAGTTGCACCAGCTCAGGTGCTCTCTGGGTGACACACCTCACTCAGAACACACACACCTTTGTTCAGCCACACGGATTCTACCCACTGCTCGGGAAACCGCCACCAGAGCAACAAATAATTCCCCAGCCTCCAAATTAAAAGTGGGAGCATTTCCCATGCCGTGCTCTACAGGGAAGTGGAAATCTTGCCTGTTCAGTATTTCTGTCCAGGAATTCTCTGGCTGTTGGCCACGTATTCCTGCATGTCATTCCATATTTTGCCCTGCAGAAGGCATTGTCTGTGCCAGTAGCTTCTGCCCTGTGTATCTATGATTCCAGAATCATCCTTAAGAAAAATACCTGTCCTACTATGAGATAACTGCATTTATGTGGGTTTGTCTCTGTGTCTGCTATTCTGTATCATTGGTCTACATGTCTGCCTGGGTGCCAAGACCATGCCGTTTTTGTTACTATAGCTTTGTAGTATAATTTAAGGTCTGTTATTGGGAGGCCTCCTGCTTCACTCTTCTTTCTGAGGATTGCTTTGACTATTCTGGGCCTCTTATTTTTCCAAATGCATTTAATGACTGCTTTTCTTATTTCTATGAAGAATGTCATTGGAATTTTGATGGGAATTGCATTAAATCTGTATAGCATTTTTTGTAATATTGTAATTTTGACAATATTGATTCTGCCTTTCTAAGAACATGGGAAGTCTTTCCATCGTCTAAGGTCTTCTTCAATTTCTTTCTTTAGGGTTCTGTGGGTTTTCATTGTACAGGTCTTTCAACTCTTTTATTAAACTGATTTCCAAATATTTTATTTTCTTTGAGGGTGGGACTACAAATTGGTACAACCATTCTGGAAAGCAGTATGGAGATTCCTTAGAAAACTTGGAATGAAACCACCATTTGACTCAGTTATCCCACTCCTGAGCATATACCCAAAGGACTTAAAACCAGCATACTACAGTGATGTGGCCACATCAATGTTTATAGCAGCTCAATTCACAATAGCTAAACTATGGAACCAACCTAAGTGCCCTTCAACAGATGAATGGATAAAGAAAATGTGGTACATATGCACAATGGAATATTACTCAGTCTTAAAGAAGAATGAAATTATGGCATTTGCTGGTAAATGGATGGATCTGGAGAATATCATGCTAAGTGAAATACCTAAAAGCCAATCCCATAAAACCAAAGGCTGAGAATGTTCTCTCTGATATGTAGATGCTAACTCACAATAAGGGGAAGGGGAGGGAAGAATAGAAGTTCACTGGATTAGACGAAGGGGAATAAAGGGAAGGATGAGGGATGGGAATAGGAAAGACAGTGGAATGAATCGGACATAACTTTCCTGTGCTCATATATGAATACACAACCAGTGTAACTCATATACAATCACAAGAATGGGAAGTTATGCTCCATGTACGTATATGTCAAAATATATTCTACTGTCATGTGTAACTAAAAAGAACGTTAAAAAATTAAAATGTTAATAAAAGAAAAACAACTGCTGACCTTCCACTTCAGAGGCTTGCCATGATTTCCTTGGACATCACTATACCACCATCCTCAAAGGAAAAAGGAGGCTGAAGGCATAAAACTTCCCCAGAACAACATGTGTTTCAAAATCAAGCTCGCTGCTGGACCTATGTTGCTGCCACCCATTACCACTGCTCACCCACTACCCCCTTCCCAGTCTTTGACATACTCCAAGCACGCTCCAAATTACAGTCCTTTGCCTGGGTCCACAGTGATGTAACTTTCATAGGAGGTATGTTCCAAGAGCCCCAGCGGATACCTAAAGTTGCAGATAGGAGCGAATCTATAAATATTATGTGTTTTCCTCTATGCCCCATATATCTACTGTATATTCAGTCCCTTCATTTTATAAGAGAAAACTGGATCTTGCAGATTTACTTGTTCTAGGTCATGGTCTGTCATTGGCTTCTTTACATAAAGTTTTATTGGCACACATTCATGCCCTTTGGTTTACAGATTGCCGAAGGTTGTATTCCCACTATGACGACACGGTTGGGTAGGTGTGTGGACAGTGATTGTGTATCACCACGCTCAAAGTATTTAGTCTCTGATACTTTCCAGAAAGATTGTAGGAAGAAAGACACACTGCTGTGGAGCCTACATGCAAAGGGGCTAGAGTTAGTCTTTTCAGTTCAGGATCTTCCTCACACACTGTAAAATACAGTGATGCTCAACAGGGGCAGGAAAATCAGCAGGGATGAGGGGTAAAAAGGACATGCAGTTTGCAAAAATTGACTTATATTTGCAAAGCTATGTTTCTACTTTCATGATAGCAGCTCCAACCAGATAGGCCAAGCAGAACACTCTTAATTAGTAATTCTTAAAAAAGAGAAAGAAAGAGTGGAGGGAGGGCAGAGAGAAAGGAGGGAGGAAAAAAAACAGAAGACAGGGAAAGGCAGTTCTGTGGTTTAGATATGAGGTGTCCCCCCCAAAGCTCATGTGTAAGATATGCAAGAATGTTCAGAGGTGAAATGATCACATTATGAGAGGTGTAACCTAATCAGTGGATTAATCCACTGATGCTGATTAACTGGAGCCATATGCAGGTGAAGTATGGCTGGAGGAGGTAGTTTCACTGGGGGAATAGCTTTGGGTCTATATTTTGTCCCTGGTACCTCTCTATCCTTCCTGCTTCCTGGTGCCATGTCCTGAGCTGCCTTCCTCCACCAGACCCATCTGCCATGATGTTCTGCCTCAGCTTGGGCCCAGTCCTATAGACCTGGCCCACCGTGGACTGAACCTCTGAAACTGTGAGGTCAAATAAACTCTTCTTCCTCCACGTTGTTTTTGTCAGGTATGTTGGTCACAGCAATGAAAAAGCTACGTAAAACACACAGATGGATCCATAAACAGACCTACCTCCTAGGACGCATATGAGAATCTACTACTTGGAGTGAAGAAAAATAGGAGCACAGATGAGATAGGGAAGATTTTGGAATCAAAGAAAGACAAGTTAAAATAATATTTTTAAAAAGCAGCAGGGAAGCTGTTGTACTAACTTTTACTAGATACCACTGACTTTTAGAATTTCTGAAAGCTGTTTAAAAATGGTGACTCCAAAAACCAAGCTAATTTAGCAGTTGGCAAGGTATAATCATTAATAATAATGTTCCCTGGAAGACAAACACGCTGTTTCAAAAATTAAATAGACCATGCAAAAAAGTCTAAAACATTATGTAAAAATAAGATCTTCCATTTCAGAGTAACTGTACATTGACACTGAGATTTCCATCCAGCCAAATCCAGCTGGTTAAGAAGCTGGTAAGGGCTGTTTGCTGAGATAATGACTGAATTACACTTTGACGAGAAATGCCTAAGTCAGGAAGAAACAGGAGCCTAAGGACTATGGTAATAATTTTATATAAATTCACAGGAACAGAGTATTTCACAATGCTCTTTCCCATAGATATGTCAATAACGAAGGGATTAATAATCCATAATGCAAAGCCTCAGTGGAGGAATCCTAAGTTGACAAAATTTCAATACGTGTCCTTGTAGCATAAAGTCCAAATACTACTTGAATTCTAACTCAGACAAAGGGGGGACGTCCCCACAAAACCCTGCAGTCTCTCTTCTCATCAGCACTGGACCCTGGTGGCCACGTCCTATTCTGATAGTTAGCCATTTGCCAGCGTTAATGTTCTCTCTTTGAGAATATCAGTTAGGAATTCCTCTTGAAGATTCTCCTCATGTCCCGAATGGATGACACACATCTACGGTAACATGGCCTAAGAGCACAATGATTCCTGGGGCTTCCTCTATCACTCGAGATGCTTCATATGTCCCGAAGCCAGCTTCATTAATTTAAAAAAAAAAGAATTCATTTGCATTCACTCATTTATTCAATTATTAATGAGGATCTACTGTAAGTACACAGATAAAAATAGTCTTAGGATGTTGAAGACACAGAGAGCGACCCAAACCTTTAAAATAATACAGGAAAATGATGTCAGGAAAGAAGGTAGAAATGAACTTGGTGGAGAAATCCTGTTAATGGGGGTGAGGGGAGATGACCAGGCTCACAGCAAGTCAGTATGAGCCGGGAGGACTCTTGTCAATTGACATTTTCTAGCATGAATGACGCGAGGCCTCTGCAGTGCCCTGTCAATCGTTACATGCCTGGAGCTCCCTGCTGCAGTCCCTGATGAGCAACCAAAGAAAACCAAATGCTTTTTTGAGACATAAGGTTCAGTCCAACAGGTAATTATGTTGCTTGCATCTCCTATGCATAGATGCCAAGCGACCAGCAAGACACTGTCCCGGGACATCGTCCAGGTTGAGGGATTTGGTTTTCTGTCCTCCTCATAGCCCCAGGTTTCTCCATTCCCTACTGAACAGTCTATGTTTACATCCAAAGTGTTCAATGACTTACTACAAACAAGACTTCATTAGGAACCTCTGATCACACAGGCCCAAGACACTCGGGTGAAGACAGAGAGAAATGAAATGAGGAATATCTTTTATGAAAAGCACTAATGAAGCATACAGAGCAGAGATGGAAACATTAAAGATTGTTCTGGGGAAATCTGCCCCTTGTAGCTTAGTGACTTCAGTAGATGAAACCCTCTACATCTCCATTTCTTACAGCAGATATTACCAGAGTCTGGTACATGCAAAGAAAACAGCAGAAGCTCTGTTTTTTTCCTCTGGTAACAAGAATGCAGAGAACAAACTGGTAAAAGAGCTTCCCCACTACCTGCCCACCCCTCAAAAAAAGACTAGGAACCCGGCTCACTATTTGACATCTCCAGGGTGTGATCTTTAACCTCATGTTTCACCATGAATGCTGAAGCTGTAGTCATCACATCAAGGTTCCAGGAAACAGGAAAGAAAGACAAGAACAATGGAAAAGGTGTATAATCTTCCTTCCTGCGTGTCTTACAGTAATTTGGCTTGTATCCCATTGGCCTGTATACAACCTTCCTTGCTATAAGTCCAACAGTACTTCAATTTACATCTCCTTGGCCATCAATTAAATAGGTGGCCACATTTACCTGCAGGGGAAGCTGAGAAAAGTAACCTTTCAGCTACACACGACAATCAATCTGGATAAAAATGAGATTCTGTTACTAAGGAAGTAACAGAACCCTCACCAGAGGTTCAACAGGTGGGCTCACTCAGTCTTGGACTTTTGGTCTCCAAAATGTAAACTTAAAAACCTTTTTTATTTATAAAGTACCAATCTTAAGTATTTTGTTATAGCAACCCAAATGAACTAACACAACCCCTTTGATGGTGATGCAAAATCTCATGAAATGCCTTAGGATTTTTTTTAACCATGTTCCCATTTTCATAATGAGTAGAGTGTATTATAAAGCAATACCTTCAAGTAAAAGTTATTTTAGATTTCAGAATGTTATGAAACTAACGTTCATAATATAAAGCTGATTTTTGATAGCAACTTTAACTCTACTTAAAATTTATATGTAGAAGTAAATGCCAACTTTTGCTTACATATGAAGAAGGAAAATAATCCTTTATGCAGTCAGAGTGTGATACATTGCAAATAAATTTTTAAATGACAAAATAGCTCCTATTTTCCTTGGAGACAGAATGTTTTAGCTAGGACAAACAGTATCAAAAATAGGAAATATTAGGAAGGCCTATCTAGTTTTCATAAGTTGATATTTAAATTTTTTATACGCTCTTTAAAAAAATCAATGGATATATTGTTTCTAATTGGTCACATTGAGGATTTTAGACTGCTAATCCCTACAAATAATATATTGTAAGTATATGGCTAATAAGCAGTCCAACTGACACTTAACATTCACTCTGAAGCTCTCATTCTTCCTGTCTGTGAGGCCTCTCTGCAGCTCTTTAACCTCTCATTCTTGGCCTTCTTGTTCTGCCCTGCCCAGGGGAAGCCTGTCAGAGACCAAGAATCACATGGAATGCCAAGGAGACTGGGCAGAACACCAGGAAAGCCCCAGGAATGAACATCCTGAGGACTTGTCCAGGTTGGAGCACACACACCTCCTCGAGCATATGAGCCAGGAGACTTGTGAAGCTCAGCTCCTGTCCTGGCTGTGAGACCAGCATCCCCAATGCCCTTGAGGGATGTAACTGTGCTGGGCCCTCAAAGTAACAGCCAGAGGATGACAGATTTGTGAATGAATGAACTTATGCACGAATAAAATAAACTGCCTTTATTCATCTGTAAGTGTGCCTGATCTCTAATGTGTGCTGGATACTGTATTTGATTATAAATTGCATATCTGGGGTATATGCTAAATAGATAACATACTGGATTCTAAGCTCCATGTATCTGGTATCTGTTAAACACATACTGTTTTTGATTATAAAATATACATCACTGGTATGTGTGAAATAGATACAGTATTTGATGATAGAATATGTATTTCATATAAATAGATCCTGTATTTGGTTACATAATGCTTATCTTGTATATGTTACATAGATACTCGATGATAAGATACATTTCTCTGGTATGTGTTAAATAGAAATAGTGTTTGATGATAAAAAGCCCATCTCTGCTGTGTGATAAGTAGAATCGGTGCTGGATTATAACATGCAGGTGTTGAACCTGTGTCTCTGAGGTGGAGAGCCAACCTCAGTCAGTTGGATGGAGACGTTCAGAACAATCAGCTGGTGGGGAGATGGATGGGCAATGCGGAGTGCAGACTTTAGGAGGAGGACCACGTCTACATCGCCCCAAAGAACTGCCACACTGCCAGTAAGAGAGCTCTCCTGGAGTAAATGGGGCTTCGTCTATTTGGGGCTGAGTCTGTCCTGGTGAGTGGCGAATGCTGCAGAAGAGGCACTGTAACCTTGTGGGGGTGTTGAGGGTGGCGGGGGCAGATGAGCTACCGCACTGGCTCAGGGGCCAGGTGGGCAGGGCCCTGAGGCTCGTCCCACCAGAACCACCTGGCATTTATAAGAGGGGCTGTGACTAGGACTTCTTATAAAAACCAACTCTTTTACTGCTTTAAAAAGTATTTTTAAATGACAAAAGTAAGAGCATCCCTGTCAATCATTCCTATTCACAGATTTTGATAAGGTACCAAAGATTCTCTTCCTCAGTTCTTTTTCCTCTTAGAAACAAAGCTATTTATACATATAATGCATGCAAATGTATTTGGACCAGAATATATAAAACTGCATCTTTCAAAGGAAATGGATTTATGTGGAGATTACTGTTAACTCCTTAGTTATTGCAACATTACCTGCCCTTGGTATTCCACTGGTCTCAGTCCTGCATAGATGGGCACGAAGCTGCTGGCTAAGAGCACCTAGGTGGATTAAAGAAAGAAAAAGCTCATCAAGACAGGCATTAAGAGCCACGTAGCGAACCTGCTACTTCATTTACTATAAAACTCTTATTAAATGAACACATTCCACACATTTCCAGCACACAATTGCTCATACTTAAATAATAAAACATAACACTTTGAACAGCTGAAAAGACCCTAAAAAGACAAGTGCAAATTCATGCTCTCCAAATGAGTCAACTGCACCTAAGTCAAAATCAGTGGTTTAACTGAAGACCACAAGTCATTTTGAAATGGATGTCTCGTCTCCATTCCTGAATCTGTACAGGTTGCAGTTGCTAATTGATGATTCACAAAATTCTGTCATTCACTGCACTAGAAAAATGGTTTTAATGTTGCACTGTTATTTTCTGGAGGAAGAACCCTACCTCTCTGATTATTATAGGAGAAATTAACCCCTGCAGCTCAGGATATCCCAACGGATGTCACCAGGATGTGGCAAAAGGGAGGATGCATTTGTTAAACACTCCATGTTCTAGCAAAGGAATCAGAATACATTATGGAACTGTGGCAAGTAGGGACACCAGTGATACTCTATCTTCCATTTAAAAAGCCGGAAGAGATTTTCATTTAGGATATTATCAGTTCTTCCAGGAGAAGCAGCTGAGCTCTGATGGCTTTCCTGCAATCGAAATGTTCTCTTCTGCAGCCTAGTTTTCAAATCACTAGCGAGTGCTCTATTTGAAAACATACAGCATTTGACGTTGAATATTTAAGCTATAATCTTTCAACTGATAAGGGAAAGACTCTATGGCTGCTTATTGTCAAAGATTTCATGAGACTTTTTTTTCCCCAACATATATTATTCAGAAATGGATTATAGCCCAAACACTGGTTTATAAATCATCAGTTTAGAATTATTTAGAACTCAGAGGCACTTTCCCCAAAGAAATAATATTATAGGTATGTTTTTAGGTCAGCTCTCAAAAGCCTATTTATGCTGAATTGCCACTAAATTACAGACACAGGCGACAATGTAACGGGATTTTTATAGGAAAATCTCTTCTGGGTTACATCCAACATGGCGGGACTCCCTTCCTGCCATGGTTATTTCTGCACTGTGTACCTGAGAAGTGGTGTGTGCTTTCTTACGAGGTGGCTCTTCCTTGAACCTGTCTCACGACCAAGGAAGAAAGGGTCTTGTACCTCCTCCATGGGGCACCTCAGCCTTCCTGAGGCTGAACTCAATATATGCCAGCTAGCATCTCTCCTTCTGTTTTCCTCCCACTTTAAATAGGAAGACAGACGAGGGCCCAGGATGCTGGCGGCACTTGGAGTCAAGGGAAGACAGAGGTCCTGATTATAACAGCTCCCACAACAACCGGCTCCTGACAGGTGGCTCCAGAAGCTTCTGGGGCATGAGGTTTAAAGTGGCAAAGTCATGGTAACAGCACAATACAGGGACTCCAGCAGCAGAGGACAAAGCAATCAGCCTCTTGTTACACGGCTCTGTCACCTCAGGCTAGTTCTCTGTGCTGGCACAGGCTCTATAATTTGTCAGCCCTGTGCAAAAAGCAAACACATGCAAAAAATCCCAAGATGTTGACAACTGGGTGTGAGGTCAGGGGTGAGGCCTTTTGATAGCAGGGCTCTGTGCCAATGCATGCCATGCACGCCAGGAAGCAGACTCCACCATGCTGCCACCATCCAGCACCTGGTTGAACTCTTTCAGGAATGCATAAAGAGATGACATCGCCCGCCCAAGGGTGGCTGAGCTAATGAGTGTTTCGGCCTGTACCTGGGTTTGGGTTTATTTGAGCATAAAACATAGCTTCACTTGGCTGTTTTCTGGGGCCAGGATACATAAGTCTGCTCTTGCATCTTGTTTGTTTCTTGGCCAATTTCCTGCATCTCTCTCTTAATCACTTGTTTGTGGAAATACCAAATGCACACTCATTTGTAGGTCTGCTTCCTGAAGGGAAGTACCCCCTTTCATTCAGTTTTTATGTATTTGTTCATTTATTTATTGCAAGGTAGAACAACAATCTCGAAGGAGATTTGTCAGCCTGAACAGTCAATGCAGACCCGCCTGCATCCATGTGCCCAGCTCAAAGTCAGTCTCATTGTGTAGCAGACAGGACAGGGGTGACATTACCTGCACCACACCCACTCACCATGAGGCAACCTAGCGGGACCTTCAGGTGATTTGCTGAAGGTCACTGAAGAGATCAGTGGGAGACGGCATCTTCAGTTCTAACCCTCTCTGCCTACCCGTGGCAATGATAAAATCGGTAGTTGGCATTTTTTTTAGATAAAGTCTAAGTTAAGATAAAGTTTTTTCAGATAAAGTTAACAGTTAAGATAACTGCATTTACTCCAGCTAAATTTGGCCTTGTCACAAATTGGTTACCCTAAAAAAAAAAAATGCCATCACGGACCCTAGGTATGTTTCGCAAACACAATCCACCTGTTTAATAAAACCATCTGGCAAATCCAACATTGCACGATGGCAGCTACTGGAACAATCTGTGGATACTGTACATAGTGCACAATTACAATATTGTGGAATTATTACAGTATTTTATTTTATTTATTTATTTATTATTATTATTTTTTGTTACCAGGGATTGATCTCAGGGGTTATTGACCACTGAGCCACATCCCCAGCCCTATTTTGTGTTTTATGTAGAGATAGGGTCTCACTGAGTTGCTTAGTGCCTCGCCGTTGCTGAGGCTGGCTTTGAACTCATGATCCTCCTGTCTCAGCCTCCCAAAGTGCTGGGATTACAGGCGTGCACCACCACACCCGGCTTATTACAGTATTTTAAACTCTCTGAAGGACCAAAGATTTGTATAGACATATGTGTCCTGCAAAAAAATTCACTACCCTTAGGACCAGAATGATATCCTCCTCCAACGTGTTGGAGCATAATGTAAACTTGGCGATTTCATTCCTGGAGCTGTCTTGAGGTATCTGGATGAAAAAAGTGGCCGAATTACTTCCCTGCAGATAATAACAGCTAGAATCCTTCTGAACAACTGAAAAGTGCAGAGAGCTGGGAAGGGTGTGCCCCTCCCTCAGACCAACGCATTCCTTCCTGAGGTTATCTGCTCTCTGCTCTCCGCTCTCCGTTTCTACGGACTGGTGATCTGTGCATCAAGTCAACTTTAGTGAGGACATTAGCTTTGGATAGTTCAGAAGGAAGCGGCTTTCCTTACTTAGAGCCAGCTCACTGCCATTGGATTGCAGAAAGGTAGGATTTTGTTGGGAAGGAGGTGAAGATTGACCTCCTAAGGCCACTTAATAAAACACTGGGCCCCAACATGTGCTTTCAGCCTAGGCGACATCACGGTCTTCCTGCTGACGCTGACCTCACTAATCAATCTCCAGACATCTAGAGGGGCAGTTCTCAACTAGAGGGTGATCTCCCCCTCCATCTCCCCCCAGGACATGTGGCACCATGTCTGTCACAACTAGAGGGACGAGGAGCATGGGTGACTGGCATCTACGGGGCAGAGACCAGGGGCGATGCTGAACACCTGGGAAAGCATAGGACAGCCCCACAATGAGGAGTTTCCAGGCTGAAACCAGGGCAGAACCAAAGAGACCCTCTAGCTTCTCCTGATTTTGTTATTTGTCTTTATCACCAATTTTAGAGGTGACCTGGCTAAGCAAGGAACTCCCACTAACTCTGCTATAGCAAACACCTCTGATGTACGGGACATGATAGGAACAGATGCCTAAGCTGGGTTTCAGGAAGTTGGAGGCTGCTCTTTTCTGCCTCAAACTGAAACCACTCATCTTTCTCTTGGGCTTGCACAAGCATCCCCTGGGTGGCCTTTTGATGTGAGATGGTCAAAACTCCTGGGTCAGAGCATGCTAGCAGCCATTACTGAATGTGCATCCCCTAGGGGCCATAGAGATTGTGCACCCACACCACTAGTTATTTCACCTTCACTCACCTTTCCCAAAGCCTTAAGTCACACTGATTCTTTATCCCATAAATATCTGAACCTTAGCCTCCAGGAGGCAGATTTGGGACTTGAATCTCCTACCTCTGTGCATGGTTGCCTTGTGAATAAACTCTCTTTTGCAAAATGCATTGTTTCAATGATTGAAATACTGTGTGGTGGGCAAAGCAGACCTGGGTCAGTGACAGGTCCCCAAATGTCAAGAGCTCAGTGGTTGGGCACGCTGATGAGAAAAAGCAAAGACTTCCCTTCCGTGCCCCATCTCTTGGTACAGCGCTTTAAACATGACATGCAATGTGAAACCATTGGTTTTCATTTCATTCTTACTTAAATATACAAGGATAACAATCAAAGTTAGTGACTTCCCGTAGCAGCAGCACAGAACATTGCCAAGCGTGTATTCAGGACACGTTCTGACTGGCTCTTTTCATTTTGCATTTTATAGAAAAGGGGTGTTTAGAAAATTATGTGGCTTAACTTCCTTAGAGTATAAATTCTCAACAAGTTTCATTTATGCCTGAAGTTTACTGTGAAGTGTAATGAGAATCTGGCTGTTTATACAGAGCCTGCTGGTGTCGTTGAAATTCAAAGACAGATTCAAATTTATCTTCTTCCAGTCTTGCCAAGATAATGGCCAATCTTAAATTCAGTCCTGGTTTCACCTTCACAAAGCTAAATGGGAGGAGATTTTGCTATAAAGGTGCTCTCACTAGGTGCTAGGAAATTCAGGACAGGGTGCATCTTCCCAGGAGAGCCAGGGACACTATTACAGGTGACATTCTTCCCGGTCATCCAAATAGAGGTGTGTTCACACATGTCCAAAGACCGTCTCAGAACACATGTGTGCATCAGCTCTACCCATGAAGAAGTTAAGGACTTGCACCAGTTCAGAGAAGCAGGAAAATGCCGCTGTGCCATGGTTCATTTAAAATTCACTCTTCTTGGTCCTGCGGCTGCTGGATGGCTCCCTTTTAAACCAAGGATTTATCTCCTTAATTATGCTTTGCTGAAGGCTCATAGTACAATGTGCTTGGATTTTCTGGTTGTAAGCTTGCTTCTGAAGGAAAGCAGCCCAGAGTAAAATCTGGAACTGAAGAGGACCGAGTTGAAATGCAAGACGGACATAGCCGGTCATTCAGGGATCACCCAGGGTGATGCTAAAGAATGCGGGGTGGGGACAGAGGCAAATCAGGAGAGTAGGGGCCTTTGAGGGTTTTCATATCCATGGGTCCATGCTTGAAAGAGGAGGAAGCATTTTCAAACGTCTTGTTTTACTTTACCTGTGTGACAGTGTGGGGATCAGGTGGGACATTGTGCCTTCCATCATAAAGATGGGGAAATAAAAGACCCAAAACCTATAGAAGCTGAGGCTGGCCAAGGATCCCAAAGTCCACCTATAAAAGTCAGATGAGTGTGCACCACACATGCATCATTCCTTCCCAAATTTCATCTGTCCTTTCAGGAACCAATCTCAACTTGGTATCAACCTATAGATGATAAGTGACCCACAGACATAAAGAGTTGGGGGGACATTTTCTTTAAGCACCTGAAATACATCTCTTAGACCATTGGGGAAAAGGTGAGCTACTGCAGGAAGGAGCTGCATAAAGAGGGTATGCTGGGGCTCTGGCTGAACTGCATGTACCAAAGGATCTCCCCTCTCTAGGTAAAGTCCAGGTAGTTTGGTAGTAGTCAGCAACTCTGTTTCCCTGTCTTCAC
>CM053417.1:118377606-118406058 GCA_028644305.1 Xerus rutilus | reverse complement strand
ACCTACTGCTGGGCATTTACTAAAACTAGAGCTTACCATTGTGAACTCGTATCTTTTGAAGCTCAGAAGACAAAACACTGAGAAAGGCGACTGGAAGGAACAAAGACTGATTTTGCTCATGGTTTCGGAGGATTCAGCCTGTGGGCACAGGGCTCCAGTGTTGCGGGGCCTGAGGTCAGGCACAGCATCACGGCAGAGTACAGCTGCTCTGCTCACGGCACCTGGGAAGCAGAGACTGGGGAATGGAGCCGGGGACAAGATGCCCTCCGAGGCATGTCCCTAGGGACGTCCTCCTTCCAACTAGTGCCCTCTCCTACAGCTTCCACCACTACCCATGATGCCAACAAATGTTGATTCTATGAGCAGCTGAGGTCAGAGCCCTCATGATCCAACCAGTTCCCCCAATTCCCACTCTGACCTCGGCTGCACTGGAGACCAATCCATCAACACATGAACTCCGGGGAGACATTCCAGATTCAAACCCCGGTTGAATTGCTCAAGGACCTGAGTGCATCCCCAGCCTCCAAGGCTCCATGGGAGGGCAAATGCTAACTCTGGTCATTACCAGTCCACAAACACAGCTGCCTAGTGCCATGGACACAGAGCAACCCTGCGCACTTTTACTCCCCCGACCGGTCCCCGCGCTCCCTCTTCCTTCCTTGCTTTCCGTTGGCTTTAATAATCACTGAGGTTGGAGGCCATGAAGCCGAGGTGCCAACCATGTTCCATTAGCCCTGCTACAGGGGACACCTGTGACATGTGCGTTATGAGGATAATGGTTGCCTGGGTTCCGTTTCAGGCACTTGAAAACCATTTTGTCCAAACCACGGAACTGCACTTGGATCTGAGCAAGTGTCTAATAGGTGACCTTCTGAGATCAGGAGGCCAAAAATCCACTCGCTGAGCATGCTGATGGCGCTACTTTGTGAACATGCCTCCGTCAGAGAGAGCCATGAAGTTGGTTACCCGGGCACAGACCACTGACTACCTCCTATTCAGAGGTCTTCTCCACACCTTAAATCACCCTATTTCTTCATCTCATTAAAATCCCCAAACTCCATCCTCAAGGAAGGGGATTGGAGACTTGGACCTTCCCTGCCTACACTGGGCCACCTCCTGAATATGTTCCTTTGCAAAACTCATTTCAACAGCTGGCATATCGTCCACTGGGCCAAATGGGCTTGCTTGGGTAACACTATCTCAGACAACCTTCTCCCTGGCCCCTTCTTTCATCACAACATTTAAACTTGATGACATGACTGCTGGCTTGGGTTGATTTCATTTCCCTCCACACTGTTGAGTCTGGGCCGTCATTCCCAATCTTCACCAGTCTTACTTGGTTCCACTAAATGCTTAATGCCTGTTCCAGGCCGCTATTTCATGTATTTTTATAATCACCATCTGCTATCAAGAAAATGTCCTTCCTTCATTTTAGTCTGAAAAAGTTAAAGCATTCTACTGAATGTTGAGAATGCTTCTTGCAGAACCTAGGATAAATGCCAATTATTCAATATCGTCCTTGCAAGGCATTATGGAGGAGCACTCCCTGGCACACTGGCATCAGGTATTTCTCTTCTGTTTGATGAACCCAAATAATGACACCAGTTCTCTGAGTAGCTACTACTGGAAACAGGGAAACAGGAAGACATCGTGTTTCCCTATGGCAGTAGTTTGCTATTGCTGCCATAACAAATGACCACCAATATAAGAGTTTCAAACAAGACACACCCCTGTTCATACAGTTGGAAGGTCCCAATTGCGCTATGAGTGGTACCAGGGCAACATTAAGTTGTAGACATAGCTCTGATCCTCTCTGGAAGGTCCAGGGAAGAATCATCTTCTTGCCAATCCAGGTATTAGATGAAGTCAGCTGCATAGGTTACAAGGCTGAGGTTGCCTGCCAGTGGGGAGCCACCCCTAGCAGCTGTACCTGAACATGGCTCTTGTATCTCTGGATCAGCAATGGTGCATCAAGTCCAGGCAAGGAATCTGTTTTTCAAGACTCATATGCTTAGGTTGGGCCCACTGGGACAATCCAGGATCATCTTCCCTTAGGAGGGTATTTGCCATATCACATTTCCAAAAATCTTTGGCACCACCAGTGTCCATCTTCACAGGCTCTGCGGATTCAGGTATGGATGTCTTTGGGTGCTGGTATTCTGCCCACCAAAACCTCATTCCCCCAAGCGACTGAAAAGATGACTCTTTTTATTTAGCTTGAGGTGTGACCAGAGCAGAATGCTAGAGAATGCACTGAACTGCCAGCTGGACCACTAACTAGCTATGTAATTTTGCACAGGTCATTGCACATGTGGGGCCCAGCTTCCGTCTTTTAAAGTAGGCCAATGTAATAGATGTCAACTTAGCTTGTTTATTTATTCATTTACATTCATTCATTTCACATGTGTTGTTGGAGCCCCTACATGGTGGCTGGCAGTGTCCCAGGCACTGGGACAGCTATGGGAAAAACAGCAATCTCTGCCCTCCTGGTGTGAGCGTTCCACTGAAGGAAGACAAAGAGCAAAAGCTAAATGAACGAAGCAGTAAGATGTGAGGGATGTAAGACAGGGGTAAATAAACCAGGTGGGACATAGGAAGGTCGGGAGCGGAGAGTGCATGTTCTATGAAGTCAAACAGGCCAGGCAAAGAAAGATAAAGGCAGCCATCTGTGTACAGTGGCAACCGTTCACCATAATTCCTTCTATATTTCCAAATAGCTAAAAAGAAGGATTTTTAATATTCTCAAAGAAATGATAACTGTTGGAAGCGATGGATCTGCTAATAGCCCTGATTTGATCATTGTGCCATCATACATAAGTATCAAATATCACATCGTACCATGTACATAGGTACAATCGTCATATTTCAATTTAAAAAATAACTTAAAAGAAGAAAAGATGACTGCCCAGGAAAGTGTTCCCTACTTCTATTACATTACGACAGCCCCCATCTCTTCCTGGGTGAATCAGAACAGAGAGCCCAATCGACTGCAACCAGCTCAGGTGGGGGTTGACCAGCTCTTCTCTTGATATTATCTAAGTCTATAGAATATTGTAATAAGATTTATGATAAGATTAGAGAAAAAAATTTCTCTAAGATTCAAAGACTGTTACAACTTGATAGAGTAGTAATAGGAAAACTGAGTAATTCTTCATGTCAATTCAACATTTCATCGAGTGTTCCAAACTGCAGCATCAAGATGATATTAAAAATCAGTGCACCTGTCGTCTAATTCAGGCAGAACTTTTCTCTCAACCCATTACCTTCTGCTATATCAAAACAGAATTCTCTGTATTACCAAAAGTTGCCATGACTCACAACAAGGGACAAGGACAAATCTGTTCTGTTTTCTAAGAATGTGCACCCTTCTTGGTATACAAACACTCAAATATTACCTTAGCAAGTGCATTGTTATCTGGAAGTCAACCAGTAAAGGCATTTCCCAGAGCTAATAAATTCTCAAATGCAACTTTCAAATGCATTTGGATAGAAAGCCATCACAACAAGATGGAAGAAACAAAACTGAATGTTAGATTGAAAAGTTGAGACCCAGAAACCAGAACTGGTTCCCAGAGTCATGGAGGATAACCTTGGTGTATACGCACATCACATAACATCTTTCCACCTACTTCCTCATTGTTGAGTCATAAAAGGGCTGTCCTAACACCTGTACTACCTGATTCACAGATAGACTCTGGAAAGATGGAATAAGAGAGCACATGCGAAAACTCCGCCACAAACTACCCAGTATTAGCCACATAAATTTAAGGGAGTACCATTGCTACTAAATGGCACCCACAACTCGCTGCACATAATAAGTGCTGAAGCTTGAAAATGAGGAGACAAATGCCAACAAGTAGAGGAGGCGTGGGCATCAAGGTCTGAGGAGGGAGACGGGAGGATCCATTCATCAGACACATGATTTACTGAGCACTGATCATCTATCAGCCTGATAGGAGACACAGGATCTGAAGAGCTCAGCGATGCTTATTATTTCTGCAAAGTATCTAAGTCAGCATTTGATGTTTGCAAATGGGCAATGCAGCTCCGATACCTTAATGAGGTCTTCTCGGGAGGGAAAATGTGAGACCAAGTAATTCTGTCTGGTTTTGGTGTTGGTGATGGAGATGTGCAGTCGATTGTGGGCCAGCTCGTGGGCATTGGAAGGGAGAATGGACTCCATGCCGCTTCTAAAGAAGAAAAAGCAAGCCGCATTATTCACTTTTAATTATTGAGCAACTCTGTAAATATTTCAGAAGAGGGTGTGCTGAGCTTGGCACACTTTGTTCAGAGAGCATTCAACACCCTGTCTTGGTATACCCTGGGGGGATGTGCACTGTATAAACACACACCTTAGTCGGGCCATGAAATCATAGCCTGGTGTCACTGCCCCGAAAGACTGATTTCTTGTTTCTTCAGCAAACTGATAGGTAAACCGGTTACATTCCTGAAAAAGAAAAGTAATATCTGACCATCTGCATTGTCCAAATGAATTCAACCCAGTCCCAGAATTCTGTACCAACGGCACTGGATGCCACCCAGCCATCCAGGGGGTCACAGGATGCCACACTCCTGCACAGATGTGCAAATCTCCACCCAGTCTTGTCCTTATCCATTCTTAGTCCCTGGGCAAATTACATGCTCTTACAATTTGTCTCTCTCTCTCTTTTCTCTTTCTTTTTAAACCACCTCAAATGGCCTTTCTCCACAATTGAAAAACCCTTGAAGACGCCATTGAAATTCTAATTTAGATCATTCTTCTACAGATTGCCACGCACAATTAACCTTCTCTCCCACCCCAATTCTGTGGCCTCAGAAGCAATTGCCGCCCCACCAGGGCACAGATGACTAATGACAACTAACACAGAAAGCACAGTGGGGATGGCTGTGCCCAGAATTGGGAACACAGTCTCTGGAGGTGTGTCTTGAGCATAAGTCGCTGGAGGTGGGGGGTGCTCACATGCACCTGGGGCTGGCATACACTGAGGGCTGCTGCCAGTTCATGTGCATGTAACCTGCAAGCTGGGTTTAATCACCTCACCTGGCAGGTAAGAAAACGGAGGCCTGAAGAGATTAAATACCTATCCCAAGAGCACATCAGAAATACTTGTGGGAGCCAGGATTTGAACCCAGGTCTGTATTCTGTGGAAGTGACGTTCTCTGAAGGAGCCACATATACATTAGAGACCCTGCGGATGTTGAACTCAGGCTAAGTAGGGCATTGTGATTACACAGCCCTTAATAGCTGTTTACATTAACTTTGGTACCTGACCTCACATTCTCCTAACTAGGAGGTAAACTCAGAATATATCCCTAAGCTCAGACCTCTAGCCTCCGCCAACCCTAAAGCCAAGAAGGCTGTTATTACATTGTATCTGAAACCTATCCCCCAGCTTTGCTGTAGCCTGACTACCTAATGTTCCCCTAATGAATTCAGTAACTGCACTGATTTATGAACATCTGTGTTCTGCCACTATGAAAGTTCATGTGACCTCCACTGTGGTGGAACATGTCATGCAGGATAACTTGAATCTTTGTTCTTGGGACAAGGACGCTCACATTTGGCTCAGAATAAGCTATTTTCTTTTTCTTTCTTTTTTTGGTTCTGGGGATTGAACTCAGGGGCCCTCAACCACTGAGCCACATCCCCAGCCCTATTTTGTGTTTTATGTAGAGACAGGGTCTCACTGAGTTGCTTAGTGCCTCGCAGTTGCTGAGGCTGGCTTTGAACTTGTGATCCTCCTATCTCAGCCTCCCAGAGTGCTAGGATTACAGGTGTGCACCACCGCGCCTGGCTTATAAACTATTTTCTTATTTCCTTAATGTGGCATTGTGATTTGACGTCCACACTTTCATTATTTAGTTGATTCAGTCAGCATGGGGCTAGTCACTGAGGTTTGGCAGACCTTTGTTTTTGTCCTTTTTTTTTTTTGAGGGCCTCCAAGGGGAGACTGCAGACTGCTATCAAAGCACTTAGAAGGTGCTGCAGTTTGCATGTTGAATGTCCCCATAAGGGTCCATGTGTGAAAGACTTGGTTCCTAGGGTGGCGCTGTTGGGAGATGCTGTGGATCCTTAGGGTAGAGCCTCAGGGAGGTCCTTAGGTAACTGAAGGTGTGCCCTGAAAGGGATCTGGGGCCTCAGTCCTTCCTCTTTCCTCTCATTTGCTTCCTGGCCATGAGGCCAGCCATTTTTTCCACCATGAGCTCCTACCACTGCCACTGGGCAGTCCCCTCAGAGCACCAAAGCCGTGCTTCCATTTGTTGTGGAACTGGAACCTCGATATGAGCCAGAACATTTTCTCTTCATAAATTAACTATTTCAGGCATTCTGTTGTAGCAACTTGAAGCTGATGAGCATGTAAAAGCAAAGGGGAGGCAGAAGGGTCAGAGTTGGAAGGTCTGAGGAGGCTCTGCTCCTGGCTTAAAAGATGGGAGAAGGGGGGCTGAGGCCGTGGCTCAGTGGTAGAGCGCTTGCCTAGCATGTGTGAGGCACTGGGTTCAATTCTCAGCACCACATATAAATAAATAAATAAAATAAAGGTCCACCAATATCTAAGAAAAAGCTGGCAGAAGGGGTCAAGAGTCAAGGAACTTGGGCAACGAGGAGAAAGGGCGAGCAGAGAGTCTCAGAGGCATGGCGCTGCTGACACTTTGAGCCCAGGGAGTCCAGGTCAGACTCAGAACTAAAAGATAATGTATTTGTGTTGTCTTAAGGCACCCCATTGGGGGCCCTTGTTACAGCAGCAACCTGAAGCCAATACAATGGGTATCAGCCTCCCACCTGACATCTGGGCTAGGACTTCAGATATGAACGGGAGGTGGACAGGGGACAGAGATACAGGAAGACGATAATAAAGAGAACCGCAAAAACAACTCAGAGACAGGCACAGAGCTGATACAGGCCATCCGAGGAAGCTTTGATGAGGGTCATGTCACATGGGACCTGGTGAGGCAGGCTGAGAAACCTGGACCAAACCCTAAATCCACGGGGAGCTCCAGGAGGAATGAGATAATCAGATTTGCATCTGGGTAAAATCACTCTAAGTGGAGTGAAGTAGGTGGACTGCAGACCCTCCCCTTGGGAAGCAGCTGGAGTTAACTGGGTGAGAAAGGGTGCAGCCCCTCCCAGGTGCATGCTTTTTACTAAGCTGGTCGGCCCACCCACCTACTCCCTCGCATTCATTTGCGTGAAACCCATGTATCCATGAGAATGAACCCTCCTAAGGAATGACTTCCTCATCTTTGAGTCCCCCTGGTGACTAGTTCTATGCCTTCCTCGCAAATCCTGAGGGCTTGGGAAAGCTTTGCAGCCCCAGGCTCTTACATATCAATGTCTAAATTTGCCTACCACCTAAAAGACACCCAGCATCAGGTGCTCCTCTTAATTAGATATGCATAAGCTCAGAACAAGATTAATTACATATTTGTCACAAGAGTGAAAAGCTCCAGGAATTTACACATCAGCTACAACTGAACTAACCTGTAATTTGAGTAGATTTTCCAAAAAAGAACTCAAAGCAATTTTATCGACAAATTATTTCAAATTACTAAAAAGAAAAGAAATAACCTTACATCAAAAAGCTATTTTGGCAGAGAACTGGGATGTGGCTCAGTGGTTGAGCATTTGCTAGTATGTGTGAGGACCTGGGTTTAATTCTCAGTTCTGCAAAAAATTAAAAAAAAAAAAAAGAAGAAAAAAACTATTTTGGCAGAAAAATTATTTTTCAAAAGGACCAACGAGGAAATAAGGGTGTCCTAGGTCAAGAGAACAATTTTCCACCTTCCAACGTGAACACCCAAAAGACTTCGCCCTAAGTCATAGCAACATGATTAGCCAATGTAACCCAGTTTCCAACTTGGAAAAAGAAATAAAAACAGCTAATCTGATTTGAAAACAATCCAAGCAAATCATGCAATGTCTTAACACAGAATTCCAGCTGCATAATTGCCTATGTTATTGTAGCGTTTCCAAATCATGTAGAGTTCATCACACTTAATACATTTCTAAATTTGCTGAGCACTAGAAGTCAAATCTACCCGACTCCAAAGCTCAAGATTTGTTCCACTCAAAGAAAAGACTGAATGAAATAGGAGGGGAAAATCCCCTCCCGCCCCCGCCTCTCCAGGCCACAGCTTGGTTTGCTGCATCTGAAAGGAAAACAGTTCAGGGAGGAGCTAGCTTGTGATTCAAAGCACAGGATTTTGCAGGCTTGGGGGGTTTTCACACCTTATTTATACTTTCCCAGACTCAGAGTTTTCATCCTGTATAATCACTATGGTTTTTAATCACTTTTCTATTTTTCTGAACATCAACCATCTAAAGATGAGTGGATTTCTGAAAACCTTCCCTGAAATCCTGTTTCCCTTCCATAAGCAGCTCACAAACAGATCTGAGAATGAGATTTTGATGTTTAAAATTCTGCAGTCTTGAAACTCATTCTTGAGCATGAATGTGTTAAATCGTTATCTTATTATTGTTCAAAGCCACTAGCCTGTGTAAGTAATTAACAAATATTTTTTCCGTCCACAAAAACCAGCTCGCAGTCCGTGAATGTTTGATCACAGTCCAGATAGCAGAAAACCGATTTTAAAAACATAGATTGCATTAAAGAAAATACCTAATGATGGCTATTTTTATTACTTCTGGTTAAACTGCTTGAAATTCAGAGCTTCTACTTACTGTGAGAATTAAAAACAAATTAAATTCCCATATCATTCCACTTAATTGAAATTGTATGCCCAGTTTCATTTATGTGCCTGTTGGAAAATAGCAGTGAGCACAGAGGGACAGGGCACATATTCAATGCTTTGAAAATAGGCTCTGGCTCTTGTCATGATCGTAGAAAGAAGAAAAATCCTTTGCCGGAAGAAAAAGTGCTGGAATCTTAAGGCTAAATAAAAACTCGAAAGCATTTTATATCCCTGTCTTACTGTCACCCCAAATAATCTTCTTTTCTAAACCTAGGGCACAGATTCCCTAAAGGGTCGATTTTGAAAGGAACGTCTAAACCTTTTGTTTCCCAGGCAAAACATGATTTCTCTGTAAAGAGTCTGCACTTATTTTCGCCATTCCCTTTTAATTTCTTAATGAGGAACACAGCCTAGTTACTACTTAATTACCTCTATTTTTTCTGGCGCTGTTAGCAAGACAGAAGCAACCAAGGATCCTGCAGAAGCCCCAGCAAAGGCCTTGACAACCTTGAGCAGCTTCTTGCCATGTCTGCAAAATGCAGATGCTGCCCCCAAGTGGTAAATGCCCAGAAACCCACAGGCTGCAAACGACAAGTTGATGTGCTTCATTCTAGCTGCAGAATTGTCAAAGAAACAACAACAACAATAAGAAATAAAAAAGTTATACATTAGTATAGTTTTTTTCCACACACTGAGTAATTTTATGCCTGTTTTCGTGCTACGGTTTTCTTTTAACATATACTTCTCTGTTCTAAACGCAGTTGTTTCAGCGAATTCTAATAAATACCAGCAGTCTTTCATGGAACCATTTTTTTTACTTTGACTCAATAGAGTCTCGTTAATTATAAAAACAACAACAACTCCCCCCATCTTCCATATTTGTTCTATTTAATTATTTGCAAGAAACAAATGTATGAATTCCAAGTGGCAAGTCCGCTGAGCATTTTTTTTTTTTTTGAACTTTTGAAACTTTCTGCGGGAGGGCTGCTCTTGTAAAACGGGAAAATTATTGGAGAACACATCAAATTCTAAGCGAACAATAGATTTATTTGCTCGTTGGAAGTGCATCAGTAAATTTCAAAGATAGGTCCTCGTCCTCCTCCATTTCCATTATAGGTATCCTTATCATTTAAAATTCTGATACCCACGATTAATTAATAATGCAATGAACTATTATTCAACAATGCAACACAGTTCATTCCCAGGTAGCTCAAGACAGATTGAGGGCATGGCTGACAAAAGGTTCTGAAGGCTTCAAAAAACGAATTCCCACCACGAGATACTTGCAACACACCTAAATATAAATGTACTGCATATGCTTTCAAAGCCCCATTGGGCACGATATGCCGGCAGGAGCGAAATCCTGTCCCCAGACGTCTGTCCAGCCTGGCTTTCCAGGGCGCCCAAGGTCCTTGGAGGCGAGGAGCACAGGCTGGACCAGGAATTGAGGCACGGCTTGCTGCTGATGACCCCAGCCAGGCCCTGTGCAGGCAGGAGGCTCAGCCTCTGCAGGCTGCGCCGGTGTTCACGGAGAATCCGGGCCAGCGCTGCAGTCCCCGGCCCAGGTTTTGAGTCTATTTCTGCAGGCGGGGGGTGAGGGGGAGATTTGGGTGGTCTTTTTCAAGCCGGCCAGGCCCAGCAGGCGCAGACAGGGAGCCCTCCGGCGGCCCCGGGGAGGTGGGAGCGTAGCCTCATTTCCCCACCCCCGGGACAGCCCACCCTGACCCTCCCGCGCCTCCCTCGGCCCCTGCACTCGTCCTACCAATGCAAGCCTGAGGCACTTCCGTGTTGATGGCCGGGCCTTCTAATCCTTAACCAGAAGGGAGGAACGGGATGTCACTCAAAGCGGCTTCACCTATCAGAGCCGAGTTATGCTCGCCGCGCGCCCGCCCATGAAGGTCTGGCATTAGAGACCTAATGCGATAACTCCCCCGGCACACGTCTGTGACGTCATCACGTCGACGCGGAGGCCTGCCTGCTCTATTTAAACCGCAGCGCTCAACATGGCGGCGCCCGCCTGACCGCACGACTAGGTGTTCGTTCGTGAGGGCAAGGACGAGACTTTTTCGCGTACAGTCGTGGTACCTTCGCTACCTAGAGATACATCTGAACCCCTGTGAGCGCTTTAGAGTGACCCGAGGGCTGGCTGTCTCCTGCGAACCTGCTGACCTTTAATGACCCTCATCTGCCGTGCTCCGGAAGCGATTGCTCCTCTCTGGTCTGTCTCCCGGAAACGGTTCGTTTCAATTGCTCGCCCTCGCGCCCTCCAGGAAGGTCCACCAGTTCCACAGGACTGAGTCCAGGGACTGGGTTTGGGCCGTTCACGCCGCGGCTTTTCGAGGCCTACCTTTGTTTTTTGTGTTTCCTAAGCTTTTTCTGGAAAGGCTGGACGATGACTTGGGGCAGCTTTTCACCTCCTCAGTGGCTGTGTGACCTTGGATAGGATGTGTGATTTCACTGAGCTTCCTGGGTGCTCTGCAGAATGGGAGGCTAAAATAGGAGTGAAAAGCTAAATTTTAAAGCTCATGCTGCATAGAGTTCCTTCAGTAAATAGGTCTAGTGACACTACTGGCTGGGGGTGGGACTCAAGAGGCTGCTCTGGTGGTGGCCTGACATCCCTACCCAGATGTGAAGGGCTCTGGCAGCCCCCTTCCAAACAGTGACCTCCTCCTAATAATCCAGGCAGGAAGAATCTCAGGCTTTGCAGTTGAAGGTTCCGTGGTTCCTCTGGTTTAATGAGATTTTCTTTGACCAAAGTTACACAAGAGAATCTAGGAGCTGCAAGAGTGCTTCTTCCTTAAGCAAGCTAGAGAGGAAGCTTAGAGCTTATCCAATTGCCTCTGCCCTGGTGTTTTTTTTAATTTTCTCTTTCTCCCCCTTTTGGGGAGCCACCTCAGGTCCAGGACAATAGTCCTTGATGTGATGATTAAGGAATTAGAGGTTTTGAGTATAATTTGTGTAAATTTGGTAAGATAGGTGGGCCTGAAAACACTAATGCCTGAGCATAGTATAACTGCATGACTCAAGTCTTTGAACCACCAGGTGTGGTGATGCAAGCCTGTAATCCAGCCACTCAGGAGGCTGAGGCAGGAGGATAGCGAGTTGATAGCCAGCCTCAGCAATGGCGAGGCAGTAAGTGACTCAATGAGACCCTGTCTCTACATAAAACACAAAATAGGGCTGGGGATGTGGTTCAGTGGTTGAGTACTCCTGAGTTCAATCTCCAATACTCCCCCCCCACACACCAAATTGAGAATTTAGTAAAGGGAAGGCAAACCTTCCCCCTCTCCCCCCAAAAAGCCAACATGAAATAAAGGACAAATCTCAACCCTTTAGTGTCCTGCTGTCCTCTGATGGTGATCCTCCTCAGAATAGTATCCTCCAGAAAGCATATCCTAGACCACCTGAAACAGTCTTCATTTTAACAGTATTCCTGGGTATTTATTCAGGTTAAGATTGCTATGGCCTAAATGTATGTCTCCCCAAATTAATATGTTTAAATCTTCACACGCAACGTGATGGTGTTAGGAGGTGGGGCCTTGAAGAGGTAATGAAGTCAGGGTGGAGCCCTCATAAGTGGGAGCCCTCATCAGTACTCTCAGAAAAGCCCCCTTCCTACTACCTAAAGGTATAACTACAACAGAAAGGTGGGAGTCCACAACCTGAAATAGAGCTCTGTACATCAGGCCCTCTGTCCAGGACTTAGCCCTCTGAACTAGGGGAGTTCAGGTTGTTTTTATTTTCTATTTATTTATTCATTCATTCATTCGTTCATTCATTCGTTCATTCTACTTAGGTAGACATGATAGCAGCGTGCATTTTGATTCATTGTACACAGATGGAGCACAACTTTTTATTTCTCTGGTTGTATGTGATGTAGAATCACAACATACGTGTGGTCATACATAAAGCTAAGGCTATGATGTCCATCATATTCCACCATCATTACTGTCCTCCTTTCCCCTCCCCCTTCAGGTTGTTTGTAAACCACAGAGCCTGTGGTACTCTCTTATAGCAACCTGAGTGGACTAAGTGGTCTAGTGTAAAATGGTCTGGCGGCCTGGGAAGACTGAGGAGAGACTATTTTTTTTTGCAGAAACAGAACCTGAGATGGTGTTGGCAGAAGGGCTGTCACTGACTGGTTCAGCAGATCGTTTCAGGATGCTGGTGAACACATCTGTACTGCACAGCCTGGATGGATGCCCCAACTGGCATCCTTCACCTCCATGAAAGATAAGGGCACCAGTTCCTGCTCTGCACAGTGTAACTCCACGAAATGTAAGTCTCATTGGAGCACCTACGTGCTGTGTGACTCTTAAAATGTGAAACATGTTTCTTTTGCTCTCGGTTCTGTCCCTAATCATATTTCCATGTGATTAGTTAAAAAGTTCAGCTCCCTCACTTATGAATATCACTCACATTTGTCTTTCTCATCTCTGTACTATGTGTAGTGCTTGGTGCCTAGTATGGAATCAATATGTAAAATGTTGGATTTTAGTAAATTACCGATGCGGTCTCAGAATATAGTCATGTAATTGCCCTTTAAAACCATTTCTTAAGTAATTTATTTGCTTATTTTTGCTTCTCTTTTCCTTAGTGATTTTTGTCTTGCACTGGTGTATTAGCCATTCATCATATAATTATGGAGCATCTGTTGTGTAGCAAGTTTGTGCTTGCACAGGGCATACAGAGCTGACAGGAATTTTCAGCCTTTATTATCAAGGATGCAGAATGCAGCTGGTAGACATCTCCTGCGTAATTAGAGAGGCACAGTCTTGTGCTATTGCAAAGCCTCACATAGGTGCTCTGCATGCTCACTCTGAGCTAGACAGTAGAAACCCTTAGCTCTGGGAGGCATCTGTAATTTTTCCCAGCACATAAACAAAGTGCTCAAGACTTGGATTCCCTAGGATTCCTCTCACTACGTTATCCTGTATAGCAGATCCCCCACAGTTTCACTTTCCACACTTCAGCTACTCACTCAAAAATTGTCTGAAAATATTAAATGGAAAATTCCAAAAATAAATACTTGGTAAGTTTTAAGTTGCTTGTTGTGCTGTCCTGGCATCTTCACACACATCAGCACCTCTGTCAGGCACGTGACCATCGCCTCTGCACTAGCCTCCTTGCTTCTGCTTGCTCTTTTTTTTTTTTTTTTTTTTTTAGTACTAGAGATTGAACTTAGGGGCACTGGACCACTGAGCCACATCCCCAGCCCTGTTTTGTGTTTTATGTAGAGACAAGGTCTCACTGAGTTGCTTAGCGCCTCACCGTTGCTGAGGCTGGCTTTGAACTCACGATTCTCCTGCCTCAGCCTCCCTAAGTGCTGGGATTACAAGCGTGAGCCACCGCACCCGATGGACTGTCCACATTGTCAGGTGCCACTTTAATTTCGGGGAATGTGGCCACGCTGTTGGACCACAGAACACTGCCCTCTCGGCCTGGTCATGTGTGTGTGGTCTCTGTGCCTAGTGCAAGTAGGGTCTAGCTTTGGCCCCCCCTGGAGTTTGGAGAAAGGGGGAGTTTGGAGAAAGTGTGTCCCCGTCTGAAACCATAGGGAGAGAGGCAGAATCCCTCCCCACACATTGCTGTTTCTGAGGATAAAGGGACATGTGAATGCTGTCGCACGGAGGGAGGAAGCAGGCTTGAAAGTGCAAGGCTGAGAGGGAATTGGAGCTGAGGACAACGAGGGGTGGAAGAGAGAGCTCAGGTGTGCTGCAGCTTCTGCACCTGTCAACAGGCACGTACTGCCTTGATCTGAGGAGCAGACATGACAAAGATCTCCCCCTACCCTGGGTGTTTCTAGTGTATTAAAATGTCCCTTTTATTTACCCAAAAGAATTGAAATCAACATACTTATGATCTATGCATTTCAATATTTATAGCAGCACAAGTCACAGCAGCTAGGTTGTGGGACCAGCCTAGGTGTCCATCAACAGTCGACCAATAAGGAGAATGTGGTGCATGTACACAAGTGACCTTTACTCAGCCATAGAGAAGAATGAAATTATGACGTATGCTGGTAAATGCAGGGGACTAGACAGCACCATGCCAAGTGCAATAAGCCAGACTCAGACAGTGAAGTCTAATGTTTTCTCTCTTATGCAGAAGATTGAGAGAAAAAGGGTGTTAAAGATAAGGGGTTCTCAGCTGGGCATGGTGGCATATGCCTGTCATCCCAGCGGCTCAGGAGGCTAAGGCAGGGGAATCGCGAGTTCAAAGCCAGCCTCAGCAGTGGCGAGGCGCTAAGCGACTCAGACCCTGTCTCTACATAAAACACAAAATAGGGCTGGGGATGTGGCTCAGTGGTTGAGTGCCCCTGAGTTCAATCCCTGGTACAAAAAAAAACCAAAAGCCAAAAAACATAAGAGGATTTCATGAAAATAGATGGGAGATGAGTAGTGTAGAGGTAAAGGATCAGGGGGAGAGAGAAGGGCCGGAAGAGGGAAGTACTGGGGAATAAAGTAGAGAAAATTATGCTTTGTGATGTATGAATGTATCCCAAGGAGTTCCACTTTCATGTATAACTACAGTATGCCAATTAAAAATATATCTGTGTGTAAGTAAGTGGGAGTAGGACCCTAAGAGTAGAGGAAAGAGAATGGGCGGGGAGGATTGTGGAGGGAAATGGGAGTGCTCGAGAATGAATTAGGACAAGGTATGTTATGTGCATCTATCAATAATGTCACAGTGAATCCCACTACTATATAAAATCATAATGCACTTTATTTTTTTAATTAATTTTTTTTAGGGGGTGGGTACCCGGGATTGAACTCAAGGGCACTTGACCAGTGAGCCACGCCCCTATCCCTATTTTGTATTTTTTTTAGAGACAGGATCTCACTGGTTGCTTAGGCCTCGCTTTTGCTGAGGCTGGCTTTGAACTCTCAATCCTCCTGCCTCAGCCTCCCCATCCACTGGGATTGTAGACGTGCACTGCCGCGCCCAACTATAATGCACTTTTAAAAATTCCTTAATTATAGTGCTCACAATGAATGCTTTAAAAAAGTGTAAGATGGAGCAGTGTTTTACTCAGCTTTTTCAGTGCCGTGACCAAAAGACCCAACAAAAACAATTTTAGAGGACAGAATAGTTTATTTGGTGTTCATAGTTTCCGTGCTCCCAGGCCGTAGATGGCCAGCTCTATTGCTCTGCACCCAAAGAGCATCATGGTGAAGGACATGGAGCAGGAAAACAGCTCAGGACACGGCACCAGGAAGCAGAGAGAGCTCTGCTCACCAGGGATAGAATGTAAACCTCAAAGGCACAGCCCAGTGGCCACCTCCTCCAGCCATACCCCACCATCTGCAGTCTCCACCTAGTTAATCCAAAGGAGAGATTACTGTGCTGATTAGGTTAAAGCTGTGAAAACCCAATTGTTTTATCTCTAAACTTTCTTGCATTACCTTATATGAGCTTTCAGGGCACACCACTTATCCAAACTATGGTAAGCAGGTAAGCTTTCACAGTTGCCTACTTCAAGTAATGTGTTGTATAGACAAAGGGCTCAGATCCCTGGTGGCAAAAGGCATTGCAGAGGCCTAAATATTTTTTTAAATCCCAGTAAAAGAAAATCTGTATTCTAGCCCGTATATGCTGTTGCAGAACAGCTGTTCTCTTGACCCGAGGGCTCTCCTCCACCATTTTCCCACACACCAATAGTCCCTGCTAGCCTTCAAGTAGTTTTTTCACAGTGGAGAAGATTATTGGAGAACTAATATCCAGTATCAAGTAGCACTGTGATGTGATAAACAGATGGACTCCTATAGTGCCTTAGGCTTTATTAAATTTGCCAGAGTACGTTAATTTGGTGTATAGGATCTAATCGTTACCTGTGCTCTTATCGAAAGAAACATCCTAAATGCCAAAACATTGAGCGATTCAGCCATTTCATCTCAAAGAGAAAAAGTAGGGATTTGGGTGGACAGTTGTCCTTGATATCGCTGGGAGATTGGTTCCAGGACGCTCTCAGTTGCCAAAGTCCTATACCTGGTTGAGTCATTGTGGGTGACCCTGATTATCTGTGGGTTCCACATGCAGAGACTCAACCAACCACAGACAGAAAATATTTTTTAAAAATTGAGTTGTATTGAACATGTACACACTTTTCTTACTTGTGGTTGTTTCCTGAACAATAAAGAACAGCTATTTGCATAGCATTTACATTATATTAATAATATAAGCCCAGCAATTATTTAAAGTATGTAGGAGGTTGTGCATATGGGAATGTCTTGCCATTTTATATAAGGGACTTGAGCTTCCACTCATTTTGGTATCCTTGGGTGTCCTGGAGGTCCATGTCCTTCCTCCTGGATACTAAGGCTATTTTGTTTTTGCAGAATGCCTGGCTTTCCCAAATATCCATCCCTTCATGCATTTTCTCAGGTAACTTTTCCAACAGTGGTAAGAGGTCCACAGACAGGCAGGCAGACCTTCTAGGCTCAGCTCCCCCCATTTCCAAGCCTTCGCTCAGGCCTGCTTTCCTTCTGTTCTCCCCAGAATGAGTAAGTGCAGCAGTGAGCTCCTGCTGTGTGTCAAGCACTGTGTCATTGGCTACCACGCAACTCACGCCTCCTCTGGTTCTTTCTCTGCATTTATAATTGGTGTTCACATTTATAATATTACTGAATAGTGGTAAGAGTTCTTAATAAATTTGATGTGTGAATTTGTTTTTATGTAGCTTTTAGAGAATTTGTCTGGGTCTTGGGGGAAAAAAGCAGGCCTACCAGTTAATTAAAGCTAGCTTTCCCCACTGATCAATGACAACACCAGCTCTTTCTGATGACCCCCTTTCCGGGAAGCTGTGTCACTAAGCAGGTTATTGTGAAGTGCACATAATTTCCACAGGAACGGTGTTATAAAAGGCGATCTTGTTATTGACCAAGCTTCTGAGTTGAAATAAATCATGTCTTCATGACTTTCTGCTCACTCGTTAAATAAACTTCATGGAGGGTCCATTACATGAGAAGGACTAAGCCAGCATCGAAGGTGCCTGGAGGCAGGGAACCTGGGAGCTCCAGTCTGTGTCTAGTTCTTCACCTGCCAGATTGTCGGTTCACATTTCTCTCTCCCTTTAAGCCCTGCTTATTCTTCAGGGCCTGCTCCAGCCTCTGCTTTGGAAGGCGCTCGCCCACTTTGCCTGTTTCTGCATACTCTGGCCTCTGGTGCTGTGCCTGTCTCTGCTGCAGCCTCTGCCGTCTTTTGCTTGAATTGCAGGTCTGCTGGCCACCGCTTCTTGGTTCAGAGTCCATTTGGAGCAGGGACTGTGTCTCGTACTTCTTGTTTTTTGTCAGCATCTGAAAATTACATCAGTAAATGTGTCTTACAGTCAGGAATTTTCAAACTGTAGGTTTCAGATGCCTAACTCACATAAGCAGAAGAAAATGTGCAGATTCCATTAAGTGAAAAATTTAGAAGTTAGGGCCAGCCGCAGATATGGTGGGTTCAGGCCCTCACTGAATCTGTTTTTCTCATCTTGCTTTTATTCTGAAGGCAGGACATCTCCAAGAGGCTGCTAGCAGCCCTTCTTAGCCGATCAGTGGAAAAGTCCTCTTGTCCCTGTTTACCTCCAAAACATTTTGTGTTTTATGTAGAGACAGGGTCTCACTGAGTTGCTTAGTGCCTTGCCGTTGCTGAGGCTGGCTTTGAACTCACGATTCTCCTGTGTCAGCCTCCCAAAATGCTGGGGTTACAAGCGTGAGCCACCGCGCCCGGCTAGGAAAAGACTCTTGTTAGCTTTGCGTTGTTGTAACACGATACCTGAGATGATCAGTTTAAAAAGAGATTTGTTCTGGCTCATAGTGTTGGAGGTTTCAGTTGATGCTTGGCTGGTCCTGCTGCACAGCCAGGAGGACCGTTGACGGGGCAGCACATCATGGAGGAGGGTGCTTGGCAGAGCAAGCTGCTCACCTCAGGTGGTCAGGAAGCAAAGGGAGAACAAAGAGGGGCTGCAGTTCCAACATCTCCTCCCTGGGGCCCCTCACATGGCTGGGTAACTTCCAGTGAGGCCCTACCTCTCAAAGGCTGCACCCCCTCCGTAGCACCATGGACTGTGGACCTGGTCTTCAACACATGGGCCGTTGGCGAACAGTCAAGTATAACGCAGTACTCTGCTGATGGTTATCACGTGCACATCCTTGGGACCATGAGTGTGCGCAGCACATCATGACACAAGGGTAATTGGAGCCTGTGGTGGGAAGCACATGGGCCAGGCAGGTACGGGTGGCTATGAGTAGAGGCATTGCCACGTCCAGATAGCACAGGATGGGCAAGGCTGCCCAGGAAGAGGTCTAGCATCCTGAATCCACACCTCCACCGTGGACTTGAGAAATGAATTGAGTGAAGCAAATGTGCAGCTGTCTCCCTGAAAACAGGTCGATTTGCTCTGGCCCTCTCGATACAGAAGACTGCGTTGTACACACGCAGCAGTGCACATTTCTCCACGCAAACAGGAACGCAGCTGCCACGTGTGGGGCGTTGAATGTTAGTTGCACATCACGTATGTTCAGATGAGCAGTCCACGTTCCTTGCCATAATGTTGCCCAGTGTGGAATTGTCATTTGTGTGTTTTGGCTTTGTGGCATTTTTATGGGCTCTGTTGGGCATGAGAAGAGTGTGAGATGCACTCACCCACTCTGTGAACGGATGCAGATGCTCTTCTGTGATACATCTCCCTGCAGGAAGCTGTGGTGCTTAGAAACTTCAGTGAGGATCTCATCTTACAGATAGGGCCAAAGAAGTAGATACCAAGGAAATGTGTTTGACAGCAGTGCCGAGAAAGATAATGCTCTTCTACCAGAAAGCATGTCTTAGAGGAGGAGGGAATCCCAAAGTTCTCTCCATCATCTCTTTTCTCAAAGCATCCCTTCTGAAGACATTTTCAAAAAGCACGCAGTCAGCATTCAATGGATGTCCATTCAGGTATGTCAGGATTTTGTTTTTAAAACCCAAAGTAAATATATTGTTTGAAGAAACTTCCAAAAGCACTCCTTATATCTTCATCTTAATTCCCAGCACAGACATGCCATCGTGGCCCAAACTATGCGGATGCATTGCCTATTGGGAAAACTACAGAAAGAACACCTGAAAAGGGTCAGACATCTGAAATGGAAGTCACCATGGCATTTCAAAGGGACCTAGTCTGACGTGTAAAAGGTGGCTATAACTTCCAGGTCTCTAATCATGACTTGAATTCTCAGAAAACTCGTAGTCAGCTACAGGACTGTTAGAATAGGATTGTGCTATGGGACAGTAGTTGTTGAGTTGTATGGTTGGATTCAATTTTTTTTTCCTGGGGTTAAAATATTTCCCAAGTTCTAATACAATTTAAAATAATGAAAACATAGAATTCACTTTCTGGGAATGAAAGATGGAAGGTCAGAGTCACTCAGGCAGCATTTGTTGTATAAGGCACCTGTCTGCAGATATTCCTGCCTCATGTCAGCTCTACATTTCTGAATTCCCAGATGGAAGCCAGCCAGAGCCATTGAGGTGGTTATTTTAAGCACCAACCTTTCCTTCCCATGTGTTTTTTCTCTCTTCTCACCTTGAGGATGTGCGATCACGTTCTTAGCATGCCTTAGCAGTGGCAGGTTAAGAAGGCGAACTCAAGAGTAGCCACATAGAAAAATCACTTCCTCCTCAGCAACTCTAAAAGCCGAACACACCCTAAGTGTACTGTAAGTTCAAGGTTCTTCAAAACTCTTGGTCTCCCTGAAGTTTAGTATGTGTTCATGTGTACATTCCCCAGAACTTAAAACATTTGCTTGTCACCACAGTGATCATATTTTTATAATTTTATCATCAAAAAGTCAGATTCTGTAAGGTATGAAAATGTTCACAGGATAAATCTTTAAAGGGAACTGAGCTTCATTTCACCATCCTGCAAATACAGGCAACCTTTCTTGTTGCTAGTGTTAGAAAAGAAACCAAAATAGCATTTTTCTTAATTGCTGAGAGAGCAGTACCTTCTAACATCGTAGACAAGCACATTGGTTCAGTGGCCCCAATTTGACTTGACATCCACCCAGCTATATTTCCATTAGCTGTTGACATTCTTGTCATCCTGGGTCATTTCTGTAGACTGCACATTCTCCCTAGCATTCAGCTCATGTCTTGGTTTTTCTCTTTTCATTCTGTACTAGAATGGCAAATCACTGTGATATCTTAGCAATACTAAACCTCTCTCTATGTACTTCATATTTTATGTTGTTGAAACAGATAAATTTTCGCCCTTACGTTTGTGTTGATTTAACACTCACATGACGTTTACTAGGGACTGATTCTAACCACCTGTTTTTGTCAGCTTTTTCATGGCTGTGACTAAAAGATCTGACCAGAACAATTTTAGGAGGAAAAATTTATTTGGGGGCTCATGGTTTCAGAGGTCTCAGTCCACAGGCTCCGTTCCTCAGGACTCAAGGTGAGGTGGAACGTCATGGCTGAAGAGTGTGGCAGAGGGAAGCAGCTCACATGATCAGAGCAGAGAGAGAGTCTACTTCCAAGGTAAAAATCTTTACCCCAAAGCCAGGCCCCCAGTGCCCACCTCCTCCAGCCACACCCTGCCACTTCAGTCACCACTCAGTTAATCCCATCAGGGGATTAACTTGCTGATTGGGTCAAGGCCTTATAACCTAATAATTTCTCCTCTGAACCTTCTTTCATTGTCTCACATGAGCTTTTGGGGGACACTTAACATCCAAACCATAACACCACCTTATAGATAATGAGTGCACTTAGTATTCCTGAGAACCTCGGGCGGGAAATTCCTGCACTGCTACTCTTTTAGGGATGGATAAAGGAGCCATAAAGAGACTAGGAATGTTCTCATGGTCCCAGAACCCATTCCTTTCATGACCACTGTCCTGTTCTCCATGCCCAGTGCCTGGGCGAAGGTTTGGAAGAGGAATGTGCCAATGTAAGCATTCTCCTTACCTACTGGATCTGCCTCTCTCAACTTTTCATAGATATTTGAATTGCTGTTTAATCTCTTTCTAAGTGAAGAAAAATTAGAATTGTAAATGACCGGCCTTTTACCATTCCTGTTTACATGGCGTGACGCTGGTTTTAAGAACAAGTATCAGAGCATTGAACCAGGACGTGGGATCAGCCAAGGAACACAGTCCATGCTGTGCAGCCCGCACAGGGATGTGCGTTTTCTTCTCACCAAACACTGGGAATGCTGTGTATAGGGATCCCGGTGGGTTTCAGTCACCTCTTGATCCAGCACCCTGTACCTGCTGAGAGAGGAAAGATAGGAAAAGGAACTCTCGAGTGTTTCCTTTGTGTTCCCATGTTCACCTGAGGTGACATGAGTAGGAAAGGATAGACGAGGCTTTTTTGCCCATGTTATTTCTTGGAAGTATAGGGTGACGTCCTTTATCCAGAGGTGTTTCAGAGATGCTTGGAACTGAGTGTTTCAGATTTCAGACTTTAAAAAATTTTTTTGGCATGTTTGCATATTCAGAAAAAGATATATAATAATGTGACACAGGCATGTGCCTTTGTCTGTTGCATACTGTTCTTGTAGTATGTTTTGAAGCTTGATTGACACAGACCATGAGCACCATATTTTGTAAATGAAAGGTAACAGCCATGAGTCTCTTTGCTACCATGTTATGTCTTCATCTCCCCGGGGTTCCCAGTAAATATCTAGGGTAGGTGACAAACAGCCTCAGGAGCACTCAGGTGCCTTCCCCAGATGGCTGGGCAGTGTGGGTGCACAGCCAGGAAGGACATGCAGGTCTAGTCAGAGTTCAGAGCCTGCCCTCTGAACCATTGTACTATCATAATAAACACAAGCCGGTTCCATTACATGCTCTGTGCAGAAACTGTTGTCGTCGTCATCATGGCCCCTGCTTTCCCTCTCATCATCCATTAATTGTTCTCAAAGAATCCAGAAAACTATTGCTTCTTGATTTCCCCCCCCTCCCCAGGCAACTCCATTATGATGATACTAGCAATTAGGGGCGGCAGAGTCTCAGAAACGTTTGCCCTTAATGAGTGGCTTTGAGAAGAGTGGTAATGTGTCCTCGAAGATGGCATGCATAATCCCACCCAAATGGACTCCAGATGCCTCTGACTGGTGTGTGAAAATAGGTTCCCCAGGTCTTGAAGAGGTCCCCTGCCTTCGGTGACTGTCTCTAGTCTGCCCCCTGCTGGCTGGTGAGAATCCGGCGAGGCAAGGCACTGACTGAGCTGTGATCCCCAGGCTTGGAAGAGGCGCAGAAGTCTCAAGGTCAGAGGGGCCTCCTCTTCCAGAAAACACCCACCTGGGGTTGTACCACCTGCCAGATCGTCTCCATGGGGAAGACAGAAGGCTAACATCTCACTTTTATGCACACTTCATCAGAAGCGCTGCTTTGCCTTGTGTGGTTCATGGTCAGAATCTCAGTGTGCAGTGAAGTATGTGGGCCTCAGACAAAAGCAGACCTGGATCAGTGCTGCTCTCTTCTTCCTCGTGCCTTTCGCTTCCTTTACCTGGACTCTTTGGAGCACCCACGGATTTCAAAGGTGGAAGTGTTTAGTTCTGTCACATGAAAACCTGGTGGTAGTGGCGGAGAGCTACTTCTTTAGACTGTTTTTAACTTTTACTTTTATTTACCATGTTCACTGGATTACCACACAGTGGTCACTTCGTTCAGTGTACTTTGTGGATCCATCTTTTAAAATTTTTATTTAAGAAATAAAAATTTAAGAAAAAAGAAGAAAATTTAATTTAAAAAGAATCAAAGTCATTAATGCTCATCAACTGGCAGCAGTATCATATAGTAACTAACCTAAGTGCCTGTTAGCTAGCCCTCCAAGTTCAAGTTCTTGCAGCTGGAGTCAGCAAGTCGAGAACATAGGTGCTGGTATGTGTAATTTGTCAAAATACACTTTACTGTCATGTATATCTAGGAAGAAGAAACAAAAAAATAAAATGTAGATGAATCTTTATGAAAAAAAAATTTAAAAAAGGAACATAGATGCTACAACTGTATTTGTGCATACACACAGACACACACACACACACACGAGAAACATTTATGAAAACAAGTGTAAGTTCTTTCTGTTGGAGTTTATGTTTTTTTTTTAAGAAGTGAAATATTTTTTTAAAATTTCCAAAGACATGCGTTCATCAGAGAAATGTTAAAAGATACAAACAAATAAAAGCTTTACTACCCATGAAAACTGTACATATGATATATCTCCATGCATACGGGTAAGCATAATTTTTAATTTGTAATTTGTAGAAATTTCTTTCCCCAATTTTACCCTGAAGCATTCCATAAAAAAGTCGCCAATACAAGATATAATCCAACCAGAGAAGCATCAGTAATTTAAGTGATTATGTGGTCAGTGATCATATTTTGCTTCTAGGCATGTTATCTATAACCCAGATTTATGGATATCATTTTAGGAGATAGTTGTGAATGAAAAGGGGCCAGTGATTTTATTAGATATTCTTTTTTTAGTATTAAAATGTTTTTTCACTGTCTGAATGATTCCTTACCTCCTGGTAGCAACCAGCAATGTTGGAATTGGTGTCTCAATAAATTATAATATTCCAGGAGCCTTCGTACTGGAAGTATTAATTGTCTGGATGCGAAGCCCGTCTATAGAGGAAAGTATTGCGCACACCTGTCGAACTTTCAGGCAAGTGGTTTTCAGGCTAAGAGCTTGAGAATCAGCCTGAAATCCATGATCCGTGCAGGTGTGTGTTTGATTGTATTTATCAGTAGAGTTGAGAGTGCGCTGCACGCTGCATTTTCTTAGCATTGGGTATCCATAGTGCCGAGTGTGTCCTAGAGCAGCAGGTGTGTCACGGTGATGAATGGCCCTGGGGGCTGTAGTCCAGGGAGGCGGGTAGATGATGACCGGCCCCTGCAGTTGAGGTGTGTGAGTCTAACATGGAAGGTGGAACAGGATGATGAGGTTTTACCCAGCCAGCCCCAAGGGTCAGGTCACACGTAGAAACCGTGTGATTTGCGGGCTGAACCCTGGCCTGGGAAATTCCGGTGTGAAGGTAGGGGAGGAATGGACCAGGTTCATTAATTTTAACTGTATTGCAGTCCCAGGCAAAGGGGAGGGAGGCTCTTTGGGAATGGCCTTCGTGGGTTTAAAGGTATTCTGTGGAATATCCTGTAGAGAGGCGAATGGTGAACACTTGATGTCATTTGGATCTTTCTGTCTAGACAAGGGTCAGACATGTGGTAGGTCAGCCACCTTTTCATATCCCCACGGTTTTGCCTAGAGGCGGGCGTGCAGCAGATGCTCAATAAATGCTTATGGTTGATTGTCTGCAAGAGCTGTGACAGAAGGATGGGCGCACCCCTGGGAAATTCCAGTTCTGCTCTAAATCCAGGTGCTCTGAGTGCTGAGACCAGTTTTTCCATGTACGTTGCTAATGGATTACGTTGTACCCAGGACCCTTCAGCAGCCAGAGGCCCCTGGGAATAAGAGGGCAGGTTGAAATAGGAATACCAACAGCCCGGTGTGGCTTGAATGTTCAAGGGCAGTACTTGGGCAAAAGCCGAACGCATGTAGATTTCAAAACTCAGATGCAGTTATTTAAATCGGTTCACTATGTGTTCATGTGCGTGTGTGCGCGCGTGTGTGTGTGTACCTTTTTAGTTCATTTTGAAATACCCAATTAGCATGTATATTGATACTTTCACAAGTGTACATACACTTGGACCACAAGTTTCATTGACCTGGCTTAAGATAGGGCAGCATGTGTTTTCCCTAGTTTATGCAGACTGCTGGTTTAAATTCAGGCCCTCCCTCCTATAGCTGTGTGCCTTAGGAAAGTTACTAAACCTCTGTGCCTCAGTTTCTTTTTTTTTTTTTTTTTGGTACTGGGGATTGAACTCAGGGGTACTCGACCACTGAGCCACATCCCCAGCCCTATTTTGTGTTTTATGTAGGGACAGGGTCTCACTGAGTTGCTTAGCACCTCGCCGTTGCTGAGGCTGGCTTTGAACTCGCGATTCTCCTGTCTCAGCCTCCCTAAGTGCTGGGATTACAGGCTTGAGCCACCGTGCCCGGCTCAGTTTCTTAATCTATACATTGTGGACTTTTTTTTATAGAAAGTCCATAAGGCTAAACAAGTTAACATATAACAAACTTGGTATACTATTTGTTTTAATTATTGTGTTTTTATCCTAAACCATAACAAAATGAGCATTAAAAACATTAAAAAGCAGACATATTTTATGTTTATTATTTAGTGTGAAGCTCTTTGATTATTTTCAGTATATTAAACATATGGACAAATAGGAATTACTACAATGATTGAAATGAAATGGTTAAGGTGGAAAGGCAGTAATTGAGAACACCTTTCTGTACATGAAAGAGAGGTCCTCAAGAACTTGGGACTGAATGTGATTTAGAATTCTAATTCATTTCTCCTGCAATTTATAGATCTGGCATTATTAAAATATTTATATCTTCGAGCTAATGTGGCATAACGGATTCAATTTGCAAAGCCAAGAAGACATGAATGGAGCATGATCTATAATCGCTTTCTTTTGTAAAGCTTATGTTATCGGCACTCTGATGAAAGATAGACAAGCCAGGCATGTTTCGTAGCTCCATAGAAGTGTCCAAATAAATAAACTCCTGGGAAATGATGAAGTAATGCAGTTTGGGAACACAGCATTTCCTAAGGATTTATTTTTCTTGTTGTTTCTCAAATAAGTAGAATACGACCCCTTGCCCTCGGTAGGATTGTTGGAAGTAGGCCGTGTGCGGCAGGCTCGTTTTGGACCTGGAGGCTTTGCGTGTGCTATAGCCTGATACCTGTGAAGGGATGCAGGTGGAGGGAGAGTGGGTAGGAAAAGCCTCAGATTTGTCACCTCTTATCTACCTGGAGTCTGGTCCTGTGCAAGGCATGCCGAGGATTACCAGAGTTGACCGAGGCGGCCTCTGGGGAGAGTGGGGTCTGTTTTCATAAAATGTCTTATTTTAACACTGTTCCTGTTTGGTTTATTTTATTTGAGAGGGCATGGGAAAAAGGTAAAGATTAGTTCAGAGGGTTTCCTTATAATTAAGCTTGTGTATTAAAAGGGCTGTGTATCCTGCACATAAAGTGTCTTAGTGTATTTGGGCTGCTATCAGAAAATGCTGTTACCTGGTGGCTTATAAATAGCAGAATTTTCTCACAGTACTGGAGGCTAGAAGTTCAAGGTCCAGGTGTGGAAGATCAGTCTCTGTTGAGGGCTGTTTCCTGGCTCATAGATAGCGCCTTCTCTTGGGTCCTCACATGGTGGAAGGGCAGGGAGCTCTCTAGGTCTCTCTTTTTTTTTGGGTACTGGGGATTGAACTCAGGGGCACTTGACCACTGAGCCACATCCCCAGCCCTATTTTGTGTTTTATGTAGAGACAGGGTCTCACTGAGCTGCTTAGCTCCTCACCGTTGCTGAGGCTGGCTTTGAACTCGCGATTCTCTTGTCTCAGCCTCCTTTTCTATTTTTTTAAGGATGCTCATCCCATCCCTTGGGCTGCACCCTCATGACCTTAGCACCTCCCAGCACTGGCACCTTGCAGTGAGGATTCAACATGGGAACTTGGGGACACACAGGGTGCAGCGACTCTATTTGTTCTTTGTATGACTTCAAATAATACATTGAATCTTTCTAAGCAACAGTTTCCTCATGTATAAAAAATTGATAACAACAGCCAATTGAGCTTAATTATTGGATTAATATGAGAATAATGTAAACTAAGGGTGATATTGTTTATAAAATATTGTAAATTCTTTGTGAATGACGGTTGTTATTGGTATGCAGTATTTTGTGCTTGATACGATAGTTACACGAGTCAGGTTTCTGAGTAACCAGCGTGGAGAGCAGAAGGGTTTATTCTGGCTCACAGTTTTAGAGGTTTCAGTCCACTGTCTCTCAGTCCCTTACGTTTGGGTCTGAGGCAGCACGTCATGGCAGGAGCAGTGGTGGAGCAGACCTCAGCTCATGGTGGCTGGGAAGCAAGGAAACAGGAGGGGTTGGCTTCAGGGACACCCCCAGGGGCCTGAGGTCCTCTCACCAGGCGCCACCTCTTGAAGGTTCCCCTCACTCCTAATAGCAGCCCGCTGAGGACCTTTAACACATGGACCTGTGGGGGGCACCTAAGGTCCACTGTGTAGCAGTAAGGTATACAAGGTCAACACCAGCACTCACCACGAGAGCATTCTCTAGAGTCAGAATCCCCCAAGTGGATGGCTGGAAAGGCACAGTGGTTCCCCACCCAGCTGTATATTGGCATCACTTGTGGGGAGCATTTAAAAATTGTTAATGCCACCAGGTGCAGTGATGCATGCCTGTAATACCAGCACTTAGGGAGGCTGAGATAGGAGAATCAAGAGTTCAAAGCCAGCCTCAGCAAGGGCGAGGTGCTAAGCAACTCAGTGAGACCCTGTCCCTACATAAAACACAAAATAGGGCTGGGAATGTGGCTCAGTGGTTGAGTGCCCCTGAGTTCAATCCCCAGTACCAAAAAAAAGAAAAATTGCTAATGCCTAAGATCCCCTCCACGCTCAGAAATCTTGTTCCACTGGCCTGCGCTAGCATCTCGAAACAAGTGAGTATTATGGGGTGTATTTACCCGTGTGTATGTGTATGTAGGTAGTGTGTATGCTTATGTGTGTGGGTGCACGTGTTTCCCAGGATAATTTTAGTGTGTTTTCAGGGGGTGAAAGTGATGTTGGAACAACAGACGTTCTCTGATATTTAGGGGGGCCGTGTATTTGGCAGTGGCAGTTCCAGTGGACATCTATCTATTGCT
>CM053417.1:118321780-118377106 GCA_028644305.1 Xerus rutilus | reverse complement strand
TGAGTTGCTTAGGGCCTTGCTAAGTTGCTGAGGTTGGCCTCAAACTTGGAATCCTCCTGCCTCAGCCTCCTGAGCCACTGGGATTACAAGCATGTGCCACCGTGACCAGCCAGTGACCAAGGACCCTGTGTTCATTGTCTTGGCTTATTGAAGTATCCCCTTGCAGAAACTCTGGAGTAAAGCCGTACAGTTAACTGACTTCATGCATCCACCTGTGTGTCCTGAATCCAGACCCCATTCTGTGTACTGGCGGGAGTGGTTGTTGGATGCCCCACTTTCTCAGGTGCTCCTCACTTCACTGATGGTCCAGAATGCAGTGAAACCAGCTGTCTCTCTTTTTTCTTCCCCCAAAACATTCAGTTTTAAGAGTTTTAGGATTAGCTGGGCGCTGTGGCGCATGCCTGTAATCCCAGCACTTTGGGAGGCTGAGACAGGAGGATCGTGAGTTCAAAGCCAGCCTCAGCAACGGCAAGGTGCTAAGCAACTCAGACCTTGTCTCTACATAAAACACAAAATAGGGCTGGGGATGTGGCTCAGTGGTCCAGTGCCCCTGAGTTCAATCCCTGCTACCAAAAAAAAAAAAAAGAGAGAGTTTTAGGATTAATTCACTAAGGGCGCACTACCAGGCAGATATTCCACAAAACCCTAGACATCATCTTATCCTTTCTTCTGCCCAATAGTCTGAGTGAGAGCTGGGCAGTCCTTGGACTCCGGTCTTGAGGCTGTGAAAACAAAGATGACTGAAGTTAAGTAGTGCTCCCAAGGGGGTGCGGCCCAACTAAGCAAGGCCAAGGCGATGTGTGGTCTGACAGCTGTGCCCTGGGTCTCCGCCGTGCCTGGTCACTGGGAACTCGGCTGGCCTTGCCTGTTCTCTGCCAGGTCTGATGAGGTCTCCCCTGTCTTGGCGCCTGGCCACGTTTTTGGTGGCAACACCCTCTGCCCGGTTGGCTGGCTCGCGGGACCTGCTGCAGGCGTGCCCTGCTGCTCTCTTGGGCTTTCCCGACCTGCCTTCCCAGGCCTCCTCACTCTGAGCTCTGCTGTCAGTCCCTACATTGAGCCCTGCTTGCTTTTGGTTGTGAATCTCTGTTCTTCCTGGAGTTTCTTACAGTTGGGATTGCATTTCATTCCCCTCTGCGTCTCCAGGCTCTCTGTTTAATTTTTTAATTTTTTTTAGTCGTTGATGGACCTTTATTTTTTTTTTTCATTTATTTATATGTGGTGCTGAGAATGGAACCCAGTTCCTCACGCATGCTAGGCAAGTGCTCTACCACTGAGCCACAACCCCAGCCCCTGTCTCCAGGCTCTCTTGCAATGTTCAGACTTGACGATGAGGTCACGGATACCTCAAGGTCTTTGAATTTGCCTTTTCTGCCACCTGGCTCCCGCAGCCTTGCTTTGGGTGTGATAGTCACCGTCACACTACCACAAGTTACAGCATTAAAGAGCATCCTGGCACTCTGTCCTCCGCAGTCTCTTAAGCTAGAGCCATTCCTTAACTCATCGCGTCTCGGTAGGTCATGGACACTGGATGACCAGCATGTCCCCAGGGCTTCTGCTCATCTGGGTTTCCTTGTCTACAAACCATGGCCTCCCGGCGTAGCCTCCATCAAGTCCCAGCTGGATCACTCTGCCCTTGTGGTGTACCTAGACACTGATCGTGGCCTTGTGCATCGCTGGGGTGGCTATCAGGGATGACCCTACGACTGTCAGGCCTGCTCTGCTTGGTCTCCTGAGTGCAGGGGGCAGAGGGGCTTTGGGAGTGGAAATCTCTCACCCCACCTCCTCCTCCCTGTGGTGCTTCTCTCCCTCCTCGTCCCCAACTCCTCTCCTCCTTTCTGCTACTTCTTGCTCCTCTTTATTACTACCATTACTTGTCTCTGAAGTTTGAAGATCTAAGATGAACATTTAAAAAGAGAAAAAAGAAGGAGCAGGAAGTAGCAGAAAGAGGAGGCGAGAAGCTGGAGGAAGAGGAAGGGAGGAAGCTGAGGAGGAAGAGGAGCAGGGGAGGGGCCCCTGGGGAGCACTTGCAGGCAGAGCTGCTTTAGACGTGGCCCCCTTGAGCCCCATCGCCATCTCCCTCCACTGCTGCCCTCTGTGTGGCAGCTGGCAGTCAACCTGTATCCTCACCTGTCAAGCATCCAGCATCGTCTTGTGCCTCCCTACCTTTGCAGGCTGCTAGCCACCTTGAGCATGCCCTCCTCTGTCTTCTCTCTGGCTTGTCTGTCTGGAATTTCCCTACTAGTCCTTTGGACCAGCTAATGGCTCCTTTCTTTGGGCTGACATCTCAAAATATGCACTTGCTAGCTAAGGGAGAAATGGCTGTCTTCTCCTTCCCATCTTTTGGACGGTGTGTTGGTTCATCCCTGGGTGTTTATATAAGCATGATATTGATGCAAATCCAGCTTATCTACATAACGCACCCCACCAACACTAAACCTCATCTTGTTCTTTGCGTCCTGGTATGGTTCAGTGTCCTTTTACATTTCAGGCATGAAGGAGTCACTGAAAACCCTTCCAGCAGCCCACAGACTGAGGACTTGACCACATACTCGGCCCTGGGCTCACTTCTGATGGAAAGGAGGTAACCTTCCTTCAGGAGCAATAAGCACAGATACCAGTGTCAATAATTTTTTATTTCAAGTATTGAATTACTTATTTTTTAAAAAAGCTTTTCTATTTTTAATGAACTTTCCATATCTTGTAAATGAGTTAGTGGCTTTCACCACCCAAGTTTAAGAGAGCTCATAATATTCCTTAGGCGTTCTACAGTAGCCTTTCGTTAGCGGGGAGACATTCTGTAAACAGTAAGCACTATCATTATGGAACGCTGGCAGGATCTGGCTGGAGCACTTGTAGAGTGTGGGGATTTACTGGAAATGCAAGGCTGGCTTTTGGCAGCTGAAGTCGGTCTCTTGATTTTGTCTTTAATCAGAGCTGTGACATAGTCATGTCCCTTACATGTACATTTCCGTCATTTGTAAAACATGATATCTCATTTCACAATTTTATGAAATCAGGGGAAGATGCTTTATGAATATAAGATAGAAAAAACTCTAGCTGGGCACGGTGGCGCAAGCCTGTAATCCCAGCACTTTGGAGGCTGAGGCAGGAGAGTTGTGAGTTTAAAGCCAGCCTTAGCAACGGCGAGGTGCTAAGCAGCTCAGTGAGACCCTGTCTGTACATAAAACACAAAATAGGGCTGAGGATGTGGCTCAGCGGTTAAGTACCCCTGAGTTCAATCTCCAGTACCAAAAAAAACCTCATGAAGATGCCAGGCATGGTGGCATACGCCTGTATTCCCAATGGCTTGGGAGGCTGAGGCAGGAGGATCTCAAGGTCAATGGCAGCCTCAGCAACTTAGTGAGGCCCTAAGCAACTTAGCGAGGCCCTAAGCTCTAAATAAAAAAATTCAAAAAAAGAGCTGGGGATGTTGCTCAGTGGTTGAGCACCCTGGGTTCAATCCCTGGTACCAATTAAAAAAACAATATAAAGGCATGATATTATTTAGCCACCTAAACATATTTCACTACATTTTATATATACACATATATATTTTGGTATATTTATATGTATTTGTATTGCTAATTATTGCCATTTCCATTTTCTTTTTCATTTTCATTTACTTTTCCTCCTCCCACCCTCTTCTTTCTCCCTCTTCCCTCTTCTGCTCCTCATCCTCTTCCTTCTAGTTTTCCTCCTCCTCTTCCCTCCGTCCTCCTCTTCCTTCTCTCTCCTTCCTCCTCCCTTTTCCTATCATTTTATACAGTGGAGGCTTCTGATGGCCTATGGTCACCTACATAGGTGATTTTTCTTTCACAGCTCATTAAGATGCTCCCAATAGTAGAGAACTTTAGGAACTTCTGTTTGAGTGTATTTGTTTATATTTCTATATATCTATATCTCTATATCTATATCTCTATATATCTATATCTATATTTATACCTATCCATCCTAAAACCAGAAAGGGAAAGTGAAGGACTCTGAGAAGGCAGTGCTAGGCCCTGGACCTAGTTCTGCAGCTTTGCACAGTGACTCTCCTTAAGGTAGACGTAGGCAGCTTCCTTCCGCAGGGAGTTGCAGGGCTAGCCAGCCATGGGACGGGGTTCCTTCTTGTCCCTGAAGAAGCCCCCAAGCCTGTGCAGAGGCTTGAACGCATGCTTTGATACGCATCCCACAGAGAGCTACTCTGTGAGAGAGTCGTTCAGGGTCCTGGTTGAAGAAAACAAAAAGAGGTCAGTCTCCAGGGGTGGAAATGTCCCTAAAACCTGCACATAAAATTTGCAGTGGTGTGACTTGCTGTTCACCAGACTAGGCTGGGCCTATTGGGTCCTGGTGGTTTGTCCTGGCAGCTCATGTCACCTCGGCAGGCTTAGGACTCATGATAGCACAGGAGCAGAACTCCCTACAGAGCAAGGGCTCCTGGCCTTGGCCACTAATTCATGTTCTTTCCCTTTTGATATCTTTGTTTTATTTTGTCATGAGAAGACATGTGAAATACTCCTCCATCTACAGGAAAGTACCTCTGTTTAATTTCCTTCAACATAACGAGTCCAGGTACTGAATTCTGTATAAGAAAGCGCTGTTTTCTGCAGGGCCCTATTTCTGATATTTTACCTGCTGCTTTCTAGTGGGTTCACAGTTCTGTTCTTTGTGAACACTGCCTGGCCATATGTTTTTAGCTTGGTTTTTCCTACAGATGTTGTTTGATTTTTTTCCCCCTTTTGCCTAATTTCCCTGAGACAGGCGTGTCCCATGTACTTCACACACACCTCGTTTTTCTATGACACTTCGTAAACCTCGGTGTGTGTCACACTGAGCAGAATCATGAGATGATGTTTCCAGGTCTGCTTGCTGCATCTGGCCTGTGTACATCCACCTGAGAATTCTGGGGAATGTCGGATACTGATTAGGTGGGTGGACGTCTCAGTGTTGGTTTTCACTTGTTTTCCTGAGCATTCCTAAACTTCAAAAAAAAAAAAGCCATGTGACACCTAATTCATTTTTATTTTTCTCCTTAAAAAGATTTCCATCTCATATATTTGATAGAACATACTTTCTCTTAAGTGCTTCCTATACTTAGGTCTTTTATAACATTTGTTTTACAAACAAAATCTGTAAACTTTTGAAGATGTTGGAAAATAAAGCCTGTCATTTAACAGAAAACGTGTGAAAAGGTGAGCATTTAAATACTGCTATGGCAGACCTTCGGCTGCAGGGAGCAGCAATTCCAGGTTTTACCTGTTCACTGATGACACGTTTTTCTCTGACTACTTTGTCTGCTCATCTAATCCTTGTGTAAGGGCAGTTGAAAAGGACACGACTTTGAAAAATTATTTGCATCCTAGCCAGGAGGTGGGAAATATATGCATACACAAAATACATGCATGTAAATATGCATGCATGCTTTCATGCATGTACAGTCACGCTCATGTAGACATGCACACATGCACATCCATATACACGTGCATTCATACACAGGAGCACACACGGACATGCGTGTATACCCACATACACACATGCCTATCCACACTTGCGTGTATATTGCATGCATATATCTAGGGTGGTGGTGCATGGCTAGGCTGTAGCTTACCTAGTTGAGTGGACACTAGGATCTGGGCAGTGGTGAGGGGGAACTGAAGGGCAGACGAGGTGTTTAGCTAGTTCCAGGATGGGGCAGAGTGTAGACTAAGGGTGGAGGAGTTTTGTAATAAGGGCCTTCTGTTAACTCTAGCGAATAGAAGTTGCCATTGACGATTAGGAACATCCATCATGTTTTAGGCAAGAGACAGTAGAAATCTTCATTTGTGAGATGGAGAGAAATACTGGCAGGAGGGGGCCTCATGGATTGTTGTCCACGCCATGAGCCTGGAATTGAGGTGCATGTCCTATTTTCAGGCAGGAACTGGCCTTGAAAGCGGACACCAAGGCAGAGCTTCCCAGGAAGGCTAACTTGTGAGTGGGCCTGGAGCTCAGCAGTTTCTAAAATGTCTTGTTGGCAAGGCCAAGACTATTCCGGGAGGAGAAAAACATATTTTAAACTGTGGATAATGAAACAAAATCAATAACACTCAAGTAATTACCAGACTGACGCTTAGTTTTCATCTTGGTTGGGACAGGTGGCCCCTTGTCTTGGAGGTAATTGCGGGTGCACCCTGGCACAGCATTGGGATTGGGTGCCATTGAGGGAGCGCTGTCTGGTATCTGGGCGTGGATGGAGCAAGACCCACTCGTGGGGCCAACAGAAGAGCAGGCAGAGCTCTTCTTCGGACTGTCCTTGGGAGCAGCGGGGAGGCAGGTGACTTGGTTGAGGAAGGCGAGGACCGGGAGGGGAACTGTGGGGATGTCCGTCTGTTGAGGTGCGACGGAGTCTGTGGAAGTGAGACACAAGCCCTTGGCTAGCGAGCGGGTGGTGTGGGTCAGGACTGTTCAGAGCACCTGTGCTAGAGTGGCAGAGGTGGAGAAGAGGTGGGAGTCCATGGGGCAGAGTGGACCTGGCGTGTCATTTGAGGAGAGCAGTGGGGGGAAAGGGCAGGCACACAGAGCCCCATGTTCCCGTGACCACAGCTGGGGAAGCCCAGAGCATTGCTGCTGTGCTGAGGACACTTGTGGACCTGGGTGTCCGGCATTCAGGAGAAAGGAGGAGAGAGGAGAGGACACTGAGCCACAGCTCAGGACCGCCTCTCATGTTGGAAATGGCTTCAAGAAGGGCGCTCATCCCCTAGACTCCTGTTGTCCACACACACCGTTTCTTCTTTTCTACGTGATCCGGATGATCAGAGATCAGGCACACTGTGTGGATAACGGCCCTGTTAACAGCATCTGCATTTCCGCGGCTTTCTCGTCCAGGTCTCTTGCCTGAGGCTTGGTGTGGTGTGCGGAAGCCCGTGCGGGCACTCCCACTTAAGCTGGCCTTCCAGCTGCCCTGCAGGCCAAGGAGGATGCGCAGGGGAAAGCTGTTGTCGGAGAGAACCGGGAAATGTCAAGAGAAGAGACGAGCATGCTTGAGCACAGCATCAGGATGCCCTCTGTGTCGGGAGCCGCACTCAGAAGTGACAGATGGCTTCTGTGAGGGGATAATACAGGGCAAGGACCTAAGTCATCTTCAGCATTGGAGCACAGGGAGCCACTGAGTGTAAATTCTTTTACATTATGACAGATAATAATCTCCAACACCCAGCCTGATTCTGGAATGGAATTCAAAAGAAGCTCTTCCATCTCTTGTTGGCCCCAAGGCCCTGTTCACATATTCGAGACAGGATTTCAGAGGAGTCTCTTAATGCAGCCTGGCGTGGGATCCAGGATTGAGAAAGCTGTGCAGCCTCCTCCCACCAGGGCAGGAGCAAGGTGGCGGGTCCTGCAGCAGCAGGGCTGTGTGGCTTGTGTGGGTGTCTCGGGTGCCCGCAGCAATGCCTTGCCTGTGCATGTACTCAGCCTGCCCTCCCCTGCTGTCTGTGTGATCTGTAGTTAGGCCAACAGGTGGCATCAACCCAAATTCTTCAAGTCCAGGTATCAGATGTTAAGGATGCCAGAATTGGCCACTGGTTATAAAATAGATTGCACATAAAATAAAGCATAGAATTATTCCATCAGTGCATTTTTACCATGAAAATACAAGTGGACTGGCCATGGTTGTTTATTCTACCAATAAACATTTCATGAGCTTAAAAATGATCCAGTGTACACAATGACAAGATTCACGTATTTTCTGCAGGGAAAAGTCTTTGTAAATTAGTTGCATAATGCATGTGAAAGGGTGTAAGATTTTGAAGTCAGGTTTGTGTTCTTGGACTGCAAATGTGTGTCCATACAGGACCTTTGGCTCAGTCATTTGTGCACAGCTAGTGCCCCCAGACTCCCTCCTGCAGGGTGCTGCAGAAGCGTCTCAGCCTGGGTGTGTGAAAGGATGCAGTTAGCTACAGAGCTCAAGGCAGATTTACCGATGTCATAAAAGTCTATAGTCCTTGCATTAAATAGCAGGGTATATACATTTTTCTTTTAAAACTTTATTCATAAGAAATTAAGTACTCTTTGAATAGTAATTCAAATTCCTCAAATAGTAAAACTAAATGTAATTTCTTTTCCTGTAATATGCCATTTGGTAGCAGGACAATAATGTTTAAGGCTTTCATAGGTTTAGTGGATAATGGAGATTAGAATTCTCCTTATAAATGATCAGATTTGTCCTTGAGTAAAAAGACATTGAAGCCACCTCGCTATTCAGTTTGCTGATCTGAACTTTCCGAGCTCTTTTCCTGAGGAATTATTGAGTGTTTGCTCCCTCTTTTGAAATTCATGAAATGATATTTACGGAAGAATTCCGTTTTAGAAAGATAGATGGTAACAACGTGGAGAAATTCCTGTGGTGTGTGGAATGTGTAGAAAATACAACAGGAATTCTGATGGGGCCAAACATGAGAATAGAAAGTAACTTTCTAAGTCAGGTAATTCTTTGCCCTCCCCAGCTACCTGCATTGATTTGCTTCAGGTGACAGGGACTTAGCAGCCTTGCAGACAGGGCAGGAAGCATCAGCTGGTGTCAGCTGGCTGCAATGCAGATAGCTATATGTGGCGTGCAGGGCAAAGTGGAGTGAGGGAGGAGGATCATGGTGATTTAGAGCCAGATCCCAGAAATGGGTGCCTTTGCCTTGAGGGCACATCATCCCTAAGGGAGGAAGGAGTTCCCAGTGTCATTGTCCTGGTGACACAGGTATGTAGGGCAGGACCTGCCAGGAAGCAGCAGTCTCTCTTCCTCAGGGAAAGCCACTCTGCCTGTGACCTAGGGAACTGCTGTTGCCTCCTGAGCCACCATGCAGAGGGCTGTCTCTCCACCCGCGCACTTCCCAGTGTGTGAAACAACGACCTCGCTCTGAAAGCCTTCTGGAATGGAGATTCCTGACTCAGTGCAGAAGTCATGCTGATGAGCAAAGGCTTTCTCCTGGCATCTCTGTTCTGAAGGCCAACAGGATTAATACTCAAGGAGAGTTTGTCCTGCCACAGAGCTTAGATAATACACATATGCAGAGAGAAGCCATTGCTCCAGAGTGAAACCCTGGGTCACAGGGGAGATGCCAATTGAGTAATAGACGCAGTGTCTTCCACCAGAGATGGAAGAAATGTTATGGCAGAAATGTTTCCTGAATGAAAATGCTGTTCCTAATCCGCTTAGTAATTTCAAAGGATTCTGTCCACAGAATGGTAAACCCATTAAATCTCCAAATTTCATCCATGAAATTAGCACAGGTGTATTAAAGTGGGTTGGACATCATAATCTGGAGCTTACGTATTCTTTATTATAGGAATGAAAATAGATTGTCCTACAAAGAGACTGGAGCAGAATTGTATGTTTTGCATATGGAAGCCATCCTGTAAACAGGTCATAGGGCAAAAGGGACAGGACAATGTGCCATCCCATGGCTGGTACATGCTCAGAGTCATGGCGGAAGGTTTAGGAATCCCAGGAGAGCACCGGATGACTCTAACATCGCACTAACTGTTCTGGCCAGGAGTCTATGCCCATCATCTTAAAAATAAAGACTTTACCTCAAACACAGTATAAAACATTGCCAGGCCTCCTGGCCATCTTAGGATTCCCATGTCCTAGAAATGATACCCTCGGGTTTCTATCCAATGCCGGGAATCACTGTTGGACTGGCTTTGGCCCCACCTTAGCTTAAACCCTTGCTGTTGGAGTGGAGCTCAAGGCTATGATGTTTGCCTTTCAGGAAGTCCTTGGCCAGGACTCAGTCCTGGTTTGCTTTCAGATTTGTTCCTCAGCTAATCTCTGAACATGTCAATCAGCCAGAAAACATGAACCCTACGCATCACAGCTGGAGTCCATTGTTGGGACAAAGCTGAGCTGCCAGTTTCAAAAGACAGAGCAAGTTTCCCTCAGGAATCTCATTTAATTATGCAGAATTTATGGGTTTTATCTTTTGTAACTTTTAGGTGTTGAACCATAAATTTGAGCTAATATGAGAGAACATGTGTTAGGCACATGGGAGGTGCATAAAATAAAAGCCATTCCCTCCTTGTTCTTCTCTCCCTTTACAAATACAGAAATAACGTGTTAGACATGATTCAGTTAATTAGTATAAGCTGACAAATTTATCAACACAAAATAGCACCCTTGTTTGTGAATAATGAAAGGAGAGTAAAATTAGAAAAGTGTAATAAACGGTTCTCAAAGGATCAAAAGACGAATGTCTAATGGTCCATTTTCATTGTGCCCTTGGCTGAGCTCTACCAGATAATAACAGCATTCTAATTACAAGAACGTACCATTTTATTAATTGCAGTATGAATTACTGTACACCCTAGTGTTCCTCCATCATCTAATAATTTATCTCTGATTTAAATAGAGTTTACGGAATATCTTAGGAGCAGCCAAAGAGCATGGGCAATAAATATTGAAACCAACATGGAACCCCTCTGTGGTCCCTCAGATCGTTGATAGGTTCTGGAATTCAGGTTTAATGACTCCACCAATGCTTTGATCTTCCACTCACTATAGACAATAGATGTCTCATTTGGAATGTGGACAATACTCCTGTGTTTGTATTGAAGAAGAAATAGACAAGTAAATAGTGTCAGTTACATACAGTGCATAACATAAGTGTACACATGATAAAAGCCTGAGTGTGATGCGCGAATGGAATTGTGGCCATGTTTGTCTTTACTTATCAGCTGACAGTTTGATCCGCAAGTCCAGGACGTCTTTAAGAGAATGTCATGGGCTTCAGGACGTGGATTCTGTGCTCTCCATGAAGTGTGATATTTCTGGATCTAGAATTCTGTGGCACTTTTTCAAGGCACAGTGAGACTGAACTCTTTGTTCTGGCACATGACAGAAATTGGAGGAGCAAGGACAGTGTTCAAAGGGATTAGTTTCCCAAAGGGGTTAGAAGAATACAAATAAAAGTTCACCATCAGTAGAGCTGCCAGCTAAAGAACACTGATACTTGTTGGGTGCATCAGATTCTCCTTGAGGAGCTGGTCCTAAGAGCACAGGAATTGGAGGTCTGGCTGTGACAGCCAGCCCCAGGAGGGCCCGTGCTAATGGAAGGAATCACATCATCTGTGCATCTGTAAGACCCAGTAACACTGTGCAGCCTCCGAGGTCTTGGGATGTCAAAGCTTTGCAGCTCAGTGGAGGAGGGACAGACTGCAAATATTAGAGAGGGATTTTCAGGGAAGTTACTTACGAGGCACATTAATAAGATGTTTCTAATTAAATGTAAAATTTATGGAAATAAAAATATCAACAATACATTTCTTGGTGCTGCTTTCTGTCTGGTTTCACATACCTCCCATGAAAATGCAAATTATTGGAGACGTATAGACTGAAAAAGTAGAATCATTCACCTCAAATCAGATGCGGATCTGGGGACTTGAGGGCTGCAGCAGCATTTTCTTCCTACAGGGAAGCATTTTCTTCCTACAGGGATGCAGAACCTTGTGTCTCTCCGAGGCTGGACCTGGTCTCTCCATTCATTCCTGGTACTCATTTTTCCTGGAATCCAGCCGACGTTTCTTGGCAGGATGATGTGCACATATTGGATAGATCCACAAATTGGATTGTACCTGTAAGAGTCAGATGAGGAAAGAATTTCACAAACTCCAGAACTGAAAGGTCTCCTGGGTGTCATCCTCTACAGATTCCTTTCAGCTCCAGAGACCACATGCTGACATCCAGGTAGACAGGGCCAGTGCTTGGGCTCCATGCAGAACATTCTGCAAGAGGCGACATTCATGTGCTGGGACTTGCTTTGAATATCATCCATGTTCACTTAGAAGATTCAAAATGTCACACTTAACTAATAGGAAAAAAGTGATGTGATGCTTTCTTAAAGTTAAATCTTGTTTGTCTTGGAGCTCAAATATACGAGAATTCACATTTTTTTTCTCCCAGGAGATTTTGTAGATACTTAACCATAACTTAAAATATCACTTTAGCTTTTAGCGTGGGAAGATACAATGTTTATAAATTAAAGCAGACTGTGTTCCATGTTATTTCTTTTCTTTTTTCTGGCCATATAATAATCATGTCTATATGTGGACTTATTTAAAAATATCTCTTCTGAGATTTCTTTGTACAAATTGGGTATGTTGGAATACAACATTCCATGATGTTTATTGAATGCTGTTTATTAAGCAGATATTGTCTGGCAGTACTAAAATGAGCAAGGATGTTAGGAGGACTCACAGCATCTAACTTGGAAAGCGCAGCAGGAAGAGGGCCTGTGCTGCGCCCCCCTTTCCTGAGCTCGGAGCTTGCTGTCCTCTTCCTGCACCTGTTTATGCGCTCGCCTGGGACAGACTGTAGCTCGTTTGAGCTCATCTTCTTGATTCTGCTCACATTCCAAGTCTGGCCCTAGAACGGAATCTGAGCATGTGGGTTGTAGTCTGTGCTACCCGAAGCCCTTCAGTCACACGTTTGTGCAGTCTGTGTGGATTTACTACAGCATTGTTTAATCTGCTTCATGTGAATGTCACAGGGCCCTGAAGCCTGCCACAGAACTGGGGCAGCACGGAGACCCCCTTTTCAAACCCTGGTTCTTACAATCAGGCAAGAAAGATTGAGACACGTTGCTCAGAGTAGCAGGCACCAGTTTATTAGAAGGGTTAGGAAAAGGGAAAGGGGTCACTCTCAAGGGACAGAGCAGGTCCTCTCAGGAGAGGGACAGCATGCCTCTCATGCTCTCCAGTTTTATTTATTTATTTTATTTATCAGAGAAGTTTCCAGGGAGTCCCACCCAGGTCCATCAATTGACTTTTGACTGACAGCAGGCTGACATCAGACTTTCCAATCCCCACTGCCATGGCCATTCTAGATTACCTTGGCCCATCTGACTGGTTCTTATTGGAACCTGTTTTTATAGATTTTATGGTTAGGTGGTATTATCCTTGTCTCCCTGAGTTCCAGGATCTGGTCTGTGTGATGGTCACAAAGGTCCCTCTGTTGCTGAAAGCTTGATCCTTGTCCCCAATGCTGATCCAGTAAGGAAGACATGGTTTTGAGAAAAAGGAAAAGGAAGGTTTATTGCTTTTGCTAGCAAAGGAGAAACACCTGGACCTCCTGTCCTAGAGGCTGTGATTCTGCCCCTCAGTAGGAACAGGGGGCTTTTCAAGAGGTGATTCAAAGGCTACATTCCAGGTGTTCTTTGTTGGAGTTGTCATCCACTTGTTAACTTGGGAGATAGTCATTTCTGAGATCCTCTGGTCCCATCCCCAAAGTCTGGTTTTCTTCTTTCCTTGGTGAGTGTGGACTCAGGGACAGATAACTCTGCCTAGGATGGGGAAGAAAGGTAATCCTGTTTCCCCTGAGATTAGGGATGGGGAGAGATTAGGGAGGAGAGGGGAGAGAGGAAGAAAAAGAAACATGTCTATTTAAAAATCAGTTGCCTGGCCGAGCAGCAAGGGCTATACTCCAGGCATAAAGTGGACCCTGTAATGCCTCCTTTAGGGTGACCTGTGTTCTCCTCATCAGCCTTTTGGGTGTGTGTTTCGGCTGCAGATAACAGGTGTTTTGCTGAGGAATTTAACGTATCCTGTCCACTTATGCCAGGCAGGGCTGCAGATCAATTGTTTTTTGTTTTTTTTTAAATTAGTTTATTTAGTTGCATTTCAAATCATAGTACATATATAGAGCTCAGTTTTTCCATTTCTCTGGTTGCGAACCAGATAAAGTCACACCATTTGTGTCTTCATACATGCACCAAGGGTAGTGATGACGATCTCAATCAACCATCTTTACTACACCCATTCCCCTTTCCTGCCCCCCACCTTCCCCTGCCGCGTCCAGAGTTCCTCCATTTCTCCTGTGTTCCCCATTCCCACCCCCCTTATGTATCAGCATCCACTAATCAGAGAGAACATTCGGCATTTGGTTTTTTGGGATTGGCTTACTTCACTTAGCATAATGCTTTCCAATTCCATCCATTTGCCTGCAAATGCCATAATTTTATTCTCTTTTATTGCTGAATAGATCAGTTGCTTTTTAAAAGAGAAAGTGCGTGGGAGTCAGCAGTGTCCCTGTTTATAGAATCATTGTATTAGCCTCCTGTCCCCACCTTCCATGTCTGTCTGTCCCTTATCCTGAAGCCTTCATGGTTTCACTGTCCCGGATGACTACTGGCCTCAGCGTCTCCAGAGGTCAAGCTCATGCAGTAACTGCCTGTTATCTGGGTTTTCTGGTTTATTTGCTGAGTGTTCCCTTCCTCCTCTCTGCACTTGCCTGCTTGCTCCTCCTGGCTACTCATCCAGCGGCCCCAGTCCTGCTCTCTTCTCCTCCCCAGCCACCACCTGCCTCCGTCTCCAGGTGTGGCCACTCCTGCTTGTAGGGTTGTTGTGCTTGCACTGGGGGATGTTGAAGTCCGACCCTGTATGCCTCTGGCTTGTCCTGGTGACGGCTCAGCCCTCTCCCTGGGTAAAACACTGTCATCCGCTATCCAGATGCCGGCAAGGATGGCTACAGCCAGGATGGGAAGAAGAAAGAATGAGTCTTTGTTCCCAGAGCCCACTGTCTTATGAGCACCTAGGCAAGCTGGGCTCTGCAGTCAGGTTTCATTGGAGGGAGGGGATTTGAAGGTGCCTTTGCATAGCCAAAGACAGGCTGGGTGGGCCCCCTGTGAAGTTTACCTCAGACCCAGAGTGGAGCGCTGGGAGGGCGGGGCTTAGGCAGAGCCTGTCACCTTTTCCAGCATGGCTCCCAGAGCAGGTGCTCCAGGCTCTGCCACCCAGTGCTCTGTTACAGCACTCAGCTGCGCCTCCTAGTGGGAACACGCCGAGGCAAGTCCAAAGGGAGGGCTGCATTCCAGTACACCACTCCCCACCCCACAGCAATGTGTTGAGATCTTTTGATCTTTAGATCTTTTATATCACAGCAATCATGAGATCTTTTGATTATTTCCTCAACCATGGAAAAAGGTGAAAAAAAATTCTAGAAGCCACTTGAAGGGAGCAGAGTTGCTTTACAGGATGCAGTTTACAGTTTCTTCATTTAAAGAAAGAGGAGAAGGTGGAAGAAGATGATAGGAAGGAGGAGAGAAGAGGACAGGGAAGGAAGAGGAGGGAGGAATAGAGGAAGAAGAGGAGGAGGCTGAGGAGGAAGAGGAGGAGGGAGGTTCTCATTGTGGGTTTAGAGGTAGAGGAGGAGAAGAGAAGGAGGGAGGAGAGAAGAGGAAGGAGAAGAGAGGAGGAGGAGGTAGGTAGATTTGGTTCGCATTGTGGATTTAGAGGAAGAGGAACGGGAAGGGGAGGGAAGAGAGGAGAAGAGGAGGAGGAGGAAGGTGGACTTGGTTCTCTTTCTTGTGGGTTTAGAGGAAGAGGAGGAGGAGGGAGGCAAGGAGGTGCATTTGGTTTTCGGTATGTAGTTAACAAATCCTTGATTTAAAAGGAGATTTTTTCCCCGAGGATCTCCAGGTAGGTACAGGAGGCAAGAAAAGAAGCAGTCCTTTAGATGGTGCATTGGCAGCCACGGCTGCTCCCTCTGGTGAACTTGGACCATGAACCGCCAGTCAGGTGGTGTGCGGACAGGAGTGCTCACGGCAAGAGCCTAGGGAACTTCGTGGGAAAGCATGGACCCTTTCAAGGCAGTGCCTACCTGGATTTCGTTTGTCCAGAACATCGTGTTTAGGACATGGGGCTTTGTGTTCCAGAGGCTGGGGCACTTTGGAAAATTTTAAGGAAAATTAGAGGACCTTTCTTCAACTCCAGTGAAATTCTGCACTGACTGGAAGGATTAGAAGACATCTTGCTGGGCCTCAGGTGGCATTCAGTGAAATACCTGAACGCATGTTAAGACCAATTTCTACTCTGATGATAATAGGGAGTTGACTTTGTTGGTTTCTTTAGTTTTATCTAATAAAGAATAAAGTGACCATGCTGTATATATAATGGCTATACCATTTCTTGAAATATATACATGAATGCACACACACCCATTTCAGTCAGAGGACTGATACGGGATGAATCATACCTTCCATAAAATTGGTATGTCGACAGCCCAATTCCTAGGACCTCAGAATGTGACCGTATTTGGAGGTAGCATCTTTGAAGACACACGTAAATTACAATGAAATGCTCAGGTTGTGCACTGACCCAGTAGGACTGATGTCTTTGTTGGAAGGAGTTGGCACACAGACAGCTCCAGCGCCTGATCCCTCTGTCCTGTGGTACTCTGTTCCTGCGGCACTAGTACACTCTTGCAAAGGCCTCTGGAGGTTTCTGGGCCCCAGGATGTTTGCCTCGATGTTCTATTCTCCTTTCTCTCCCCGAGTAGCTTTTAGCTCATGCCTTTTTGAAATTAAGATCAGCATGGAACTGGTTGCAGTCCCAAGGCATAGAAGAGCCGGCTGAGCTGGGCTTGTCTGGAGAATATTTTTGATGCCCAGGTGTCCCCTGGTGATGGTCAGCTGGTTGATCCCCAGAGTCCTCCGAGGTTACAGTGGACTTCAGTGAGCTCTACCCACCCAGGGTTTCATCCTGACTTTGAAGGTTGGGAAACTGGATTTGGTCAGCGCCCAGCATGGAGTGGCCTAACTTTAGTTTGACAGCAGTCACTGCACTCAGCTGGTTTCTGTCCTCTCATGTGGCTCCTTTGAGCATCGTATTGTAAACATGATGCGTTGGTTGCGCTCCACACGCGGAGGGCTTCAGAAGCCTCCAGGCTAGAGCAGCCCTCTCGTCACTGTCTTTCTGCCTTGAAGAGTGCTGCCCGGGCAGGCTAATCAGTTTTTGTCCTTGTTACTTGGATGCCGATCATGGGGTCGTTATGGAGACAAACAGCTCCACTTACCTGAGTACCTCTTAAGGGCCATTCAGCACCACTGAAGAGTTCTGTACCTTCCCCCGGGTGCTGGAGAAACAGTACAAGCAGCTAGGACGTATACACAGAGAGAGAAAATAAAACCTAGCTGACGGGAGGCTGTGTCTCCACAGGCTTCTTAGAAATTCATTTGTTCTCCTTGTTCTTTTGGATACAGATGAAAGACAAAGTTATGTTCCCAGTCTGCAAAAATCTACTTAACCATAACATGTGTGGAAGTAGGAGGTAGTTCAGCTGCATTCGTTTGAATTAAATGCACTGCTCTTCTGCTGCATGATGAAGATAGGTGTGAGGATTTGCTGGGTGACAGAGGTGCAGGGCCCTGTGAGAACCACCATCTTTCACAAAGAATCACACTGATGATTCACAGAGAATCACCAGTGCACACTCCGGACTGGACTGCTGCAGTGAGTAGGAGCTGATTCTTTTGTGTAGTTGTGGTTTGGGTCTTAAATGTCTTGCAATTGCCGTGTTGAGGGCATGGCCCCTGCCTGTGGTGCTGTTGAGGGTGGTGCCACCTTTAGGGAGGCAGAGCCTAGTGGGAAGAAGTTAGGCTATTGGGAGCTAGGAGGTGGGGCCTAGTGGGAGGAAGTTAGGCCATTGGGGGTGGATATTGGGCTCCATCCCCTTCCTCTCTCTTTCTTTCTCTTTGCTTTCTGTCATGAGGTGACTGCTCTGCTCTAGCATGTGTCTCCCACCATGATGTTCTGCCTTGCCTTAGGTGCAAGCATGGGGGCCAATTGACCATGGACAGAAACCTCTGAAACTATGAAGCAGAATTAACCTTATAAGTTGATTGTCTCAGGTATTTTGTCACAGTAATGGGAAGATGATTGTGACATAGTTGTGGAAAGAGGGGCTGACTGGCATCATATCCATGTATTTATTCTGTGTGGCCATTTAGGGAACTCTTGAAAGTTGGGGAGAATAGCTGTGCTATTTCAAAGATTCTCACCATCACAAATTGACATATTTATTAACCCAGAGCAGAGAGCATGCATCCTTTTGCCACTGTCCCTGGGGGTACTCAATCAGTCCCTGCACATCTCACTCAGAAGGATAGCAACTCTTTCTTCTTCCTTTCTTAATGTCCTTCCTTCATCTCCTCACCCTCCCTGATCCAAAGGTATTAGTGGCAGTTTGGCCAGTCAGAACCAGACATGCCCATAACTTGGTTTATATCATAAGGGAGAAGTGCTTTCTGTATGCACCTTTATCAAGCCACAGAGCTTATGGTCCAGGCCACCATAGCCTGGGACAGCAAGGGAATTTGAGAACTGTGTGGTTCTCTCACTCTGAGCCCTCTGCCTCAGCATCCTGATGGGACACTGTTAGGGATAGGAATGGAATCGTGCAGGAGAGGAACTCTTAGCTAAGCTTAGAGAGGGTAGCATAGAATAAGGAGCTGGCCTGGGAGAAAGAGCAGGAGCTTTGGTTTGCTGTGTCCCCCAAAGGTTCCTGTTTTGGAAACTTGGTCCCCAGGGTAAGGATGTGGGAGCTAAGGGGTCCTTCAAGAGGTGAGGACTAATAGGAAGTTCTTTCATCAGCTGATGACAGGCCCTCAGAAGGGACAGTGGGACCCCAGTCTCCCTCTGGCTTCCTTTTCAGCTCTGTGAGCTTTCTCAACACTCTTCCCTTGTCTCCCCCATGAGCTCATGCTGTCAAGCATGTCCTCTCCAGAGCCTGCACCATGTTATTTGGACTTCCAGCCTCCAAAACTGTGAACTAAATACACTATTTTCTTTTTAAAGTTAACATACCTCAGGTGTTTCATTATAGTAACAAAAGTAAACTAATACAGTAGAGGAATAAAATGACTCACCAATTCAAAGTATGTATGTACCAATAGCAAAGGGATTTGTAAACTCCAGAGTGATTGTGTAAAGAACACTTCCTCCAGCTGCAGAGCAAGCACGTGGAAATATGGGTAGCTTCACATTAATTAAGATATCATGTGGGAATTGGGACAAAATTAATGTTTCATATAATGCAAATATATTGAGAATGATTATCAGGGGTGTGCAGTGGCTTCAATGCAGAGTGCAGGGAGAGAAGAATGGCAATAGATTCTGTCGGGTTTCGAGTGGAAACATATTGCCAGTTACCCAAATGAGAGAAGAGACCTGTGTAGACTGCTCATGACGAGTTGTGACTCTCTGATGCACAATTTAGGTCTAAGAATGAGGGACAGGAAGAACAGGACTGTCCTCCACAAGCACTCACACTTTCTTCCACCCCCGTGTGTGGGAGGAGGAGTTTGCAGCGCAGGCTAGGATTAGGAGAGATTTGCCCTTCATTCTGAAATCCCCTTGCTTCATTCCAAAGGAAGGAGCCAGAGGGACAAGGGAGAACGTGCCCTGAGCCTTTCAGGGATAGATGCCTGCCACAGGGAAGATGCAGTGAAAAGATCATGTTGGCCTAGCTGAGCCTGCCTCGCTGTCTCTGGGAATCTAGGAGGTGGTCAAAGTCCATGGACTTGGAAGAACTCCAAGGGATTTTGGAGAACACTTGTTCTCAGCAGGTTTGCTACTCTCCCAAACTTGGAGCCCCCTCTTGCTGTGCTGAACAAATGTGTCCCTCCAGAATTATGTGTTGGAATTTACAACTCAACATGATGGTATTCTGGGTAGGCCATAGGTCCCTAGGTCATGAAAGCTGCACCCTCGTGTAGGGGTTAGTGCCCTTATAAAAGGGCTTCAGGGGACTAGCTAGTTGCTTTTGTCCTTCTACCACATGAGGGAGCAGCTGCACAGTGACCCCTTGAAGCTGAGAGCAGCCCTTACTAGAAGCTGAATTTGCCACTACCTTTCAGGTTCTGCAACCATGAGAAATAAATTTCTTTCTTCACAAATTATCTAACCTCAGGTTTTTTGTTATAGCAGCCACAGAATAAGACACCGCACTTCACCACCAGCTGTTTGCCACAGACACCACCAAAGCATACATTCTCAAAGTGACTTCCTATGAAGATGCCATTTTTCTGCTCTTGGTTATCTGGAGACTGAGGTGAAAAAGACTTAAATTTTCCATGAAAGTGGGAAAGAGGAATAGAGGGGAGGCTTCTCACCACCATCAGGCTTAGGCAGCTGCAGAGCAAGGTAGAAGGTTGTGTACTGTGCTTGCACGCCAGGCACAGCCCACAGACTCACTGGAGGTGAGGACTCTTCGGCAGGGCCAGTGTCCACACTGTCCCCGTCATTCTCATGGGTTTGCCTTGGCCTGGCTCAGTGGGTTGGTTTTTCTTAAATTGGGAAGGCTCCCTGTGTTGATTGTAATGATGAAATATGTTGAGTGTTATGGTTTAGCTTATGTGAGAGACGATGCAAGATTTAGAGATGAAACGATTAGGTCATAAGAGCTGTAACCTAATCAGCGAATTAATCCACTTGCATGCGTTAACTGAGTGGTGATTGTAGGCAGGTGGGCTGTGCCTTTGGGGACTCTATCCTGTCCCTGGTGAGCAGAGCTCTCTCTGCTTCCTGGCACCATGTCCTGAGCTGCTCTCCTCCTCCAGGCCCTTCTGCCATGATGTTCTGCCTCACCTTGTGTCAGAGCCATGGAGTCGGCCCACCATGGATGGAGACCTCTGGAACCGTGAGCCCCAAATAAACTTCTCCTAAAATTGTTCCATCAAACACAGACACAGACTCTAACATAGTCGGGGGTTTAGTTCAGCTGGTGGATGAGCTGATGGAAGCTTTCACCCTGTTTGCCACGTGAGCCCATCTCCTTGAGGAGGCCACTTTCTCAAGTGGAAACATATTGCCAGTTATGTTTCTTCTTGGTAGCATGATGGGCCACAGAGAGGTGGACAGGGCACAAGAACCCAGCGATGTCCTGGAAATCCTTCCCCGGGAACACAGTCTCATGAATGAGGTCTTCCAGGCAGATGACACCAAACCTCCCCAGGTACTCCCCAGTCACTGTGTCATCTGTCTGGGGGATGGTCTTAATCTCTACCTTTGCTTGTTCACAGTTCAGGATGAGTTCCCGGACAGACTTCAGATTTGGAAATCCCCAGGTCACATAAGGTTCTACTATGCATAGCATTTTTAGGCTTTGGGGGTGACTTTAACAAAGACACTGCTAAATACTTTGTTCAGACGAAATCTTGCAGTGCTCCTGTGCACCAGGAAACTCACCCCATCTATCATTTGGATGAGCACAGCAAAGGCCAGAGAATGTTCCTCGGGCATTTCCAAAGCAGAGGTTTTACTTCTAGTCATCTGAGGTGCACTTTCTCACATTTCTGTTTTGCTAGGGGTCATGTAGAAATGATTCCAGTTGCTTAGATTTTAACTCTTTTCCTTTCCTCTCCTTCTTTGCCAAAAGCACCTGCTTGGTCTGGGTAGCTTTGAGAGCCTTATAAACCTTCCTCCTTTCAGGAGACTTTCTGGAACCAAAGGGATCTTTTTCCTTTGGTCTTTCTCCACCATCTCCCCAGTTCTTCGATTACTCAATACTGGCTCTTAAACTGTGTTTTTATAGGAAATACTCGGGCTTGCTCATTGTTGATAGCAAGGGAAAAGGAGATTTGTGTTCAATGTTTGACTCCTTTTTGCCAGCACACTGGTGATGGATATGGAAATCATTCCTGGTGTCTTTCCTGTAAGTAACACATTTGTGCTTTCCAAGAGACATTCTAGAGACGTCAGAGAGAGGAGCTGGAGAAAACCATCTGTTTGTAAGCAAGAAGGAATGAAGCGCAATTGGAAGGGATGCCCTGGAGACCCAGCAATGTGTGAGCCTTCAGCTTGAAACCGTACGAAGAGGTGAATAAACAGAAGGACTTTCTGAAAATGTCCCTGGCAGTGTAGTGAGTTCAGCTACTCAGTTGCTAAAGTGACAAATCGACTCCCATCGTGCACTGAGATGCGATCATTGATCACACGTGGGAAATCGCCATGCAGAGGTCACAGGTACCATGCTCCAAGTTCTCCTCAGCCTCTCTTGTTTTGCTCAAGTCTTTCTTGCATAGGCATTAAAATTAGAAACAAAACAAAACAAAACACCTAAAACTTGTAGCCAGCCTTATTACTGGTGTCATAGGACACTCCCTTCACCCACCCTTCCCAGGCTCTGGTGTCCTAGAGAATTGAGCTGCTTTCCCTGACCTGCTGTGATTGTCTCTGAGAGCTTATGGCTGACAGTGACCCATAGCTCAGAGGAAGAATCACCTGGGACTTGGAACTCTGATGCAGCACCTATCCCTTTTCGGATTATGAAAGGATCTCTTACGTGCATCAGAAGAATAACTTCAGGGTGCTGGGCCTAGATTCTACAACCAAAAATCAAACCACAGGCAACTTTGGACTCTTACACAGAGTGCCTCGTGCCAGCAGAGCAGGCTCTGGCCGTTGGGTTACCTGCTAGGAGTCAGTAACTCTTGTACTCCAGTGTCCAGATCTGAGACATCCATGGGAAACATGGATTCATCTCTGTTTCTCTCTCTCTCTTACTGTGTGTTTTTGCAAAGCTCTCTAAACTCCAAATAGTACATGCTGAATCCTCTTTCCATCTGCCCAGTACAGTAGATGTCCAGAGCCATCTTACTACCACAGAGATTGGAGGAAGCAGGACCCAGAGGGCTCAGAGGTGGTCATCTCACTGCTTTGCAGAATACAGCTTTTTTTTTTATTCTCTAAAACATCTTCCCCCTGTTGTAAGGTTAGGGACACACCAGCTATCATAAAGCAGAAAGGCACACAGCGGCCCTTATTTCCTTCTCATCCTTGCCCCATTCTCCATAGTGGGATGACCCAGCACCTTCCTGGTTGTCCTCCTTCCTGCTTCCAGCTCTGTCCTCTCTCCAGCTACTGGTTCTTGCTTTGTCTGCACCTGGCAGGATTTGAGGGGCTCAGGTCTCAGCCGTCCCCTAGCATGCGTCATTGACCTCATCCCAAACATGGTGGTAGAGATTGGTGTGCCGGCGTCTCTGTGAATCATCTGGGGCCAAGTGCAAGTGTTGAGCTTGAGTGCCCTCTGGTGGCATATGTGACAGCACACTGTGTCCCCAGTCCCTGGTGAAGAAGGTGTGCCCCTTAATTGGTTCATGAATCAGCACAAGCAAGCCATGGGCATGGAGGAAACCCCATCATTTTGAGTAATGCGCCTCGACCCTACCGAAGGTGTAGGTCTGGAGAGCTGTGTGGGTTTTCCTCAGCAACTTTGGCCAATTCACAGCCCACATCCCTCATTTTAGATGTGTCCAGTCCCTGAAACAACCCAGCATAATATCTCAAACTGATATTATCAGGATTTCATTTATCTATTTATCTTTTGGGTACCAGGGGTTGAATTAAGGGACACTTAACCACTAAGCCACATCCCCAGACCATTTTATTAATTTCTTTTATTTATATGTATATATATATTACTTATTTATGCATATATTTATATATATAATATATATTTATATATATATATATTTAGAGGCAGGGTCTCGCTGAGTTGCTCAGGGCCTCATTAAGTGGCTGAGGCTGGCTTTGAACTTGGGATCCATCTGCCTCAGCCTCTTGAGTCTCTGGGATTACAGGCATGTGCCAGTGCACCCTGGCTGGGGTTTTGTTACTCAAATTCATTGTGAACAAAAATTCCTACAGGTGAACGCTTTCATTCTTTTGCTGAGGAGTGGAGACTGCTTTGAAGGTCTGTAGGCCTGGTCAGTAGGCACAGAAGAGAGGGAGGAAGGCAACTGCTTGTAGAAAATGACACGGATACGTAGAGGGTGAAACCAGGAGTTTTAGTCTAACTTGGACAAAAAACCAAAAAGCCAGCCTGTAGCTTTGGTGACAGCTTCCCACTTTGTTTCCACCACTGATGCTCATAGAAGCTCTGTGAAAGAATAAAGCTGGCAAAGGGCACTCACCTGCCTTGCAGGAGACCATGCCATCAGCACAAGACAGAACCATTATTGTCACCAAGTCTTCCGACTCCAAACCCAGTGCAGGTTCTGCTCACCCTGAGTAACAAATTCCAGGGCCCAGGGAATCTTCCAGAATCTGTGGGCGGGCATCAGGGAGGTCATAAGCCCCTGAGAAGTACATGTGTATGTTCATAATTACATTTTTCTCAGGGAAAACACCTTGATATTTCAAGGTTCATAAAAGGTTTTATGACCTTTACAAACCATTGGCGAGAAAAATACACAGGAGATAGAAACCCTAAAGGCTATTACCATTATTTCTGTTTTAAAAATGTACTTATCACTCCCACAGAATGTACCTTCAGAAAAACTCTTTTCCTCCCACATTCATTGCATATTAATTTTTTTATGATGGCAAAAGAGACGTGGGTAATTAAAGGCAGTAGTGTTTCTTTAGTTATATGCAAATATGATGTGTAAATAGTGTAGCATTAGAATAGCTGTTAGATAGCCAGCTGCCCTGGTAAAAAATCCCTGCTAATGTCTAATTCCCTGTCTGCAAACACAAGCCATTTGGGAGCCCTGGGATGGACTTGCAGATGTTCTTGTTGGGAGGCATGGCGTCCATGCTCTGAGTGGCAAGGAGGCCCTGTCCCTGGGGGACTGTTGGAGTAGAGCAATCCTGTACAAAGTGCGCCCCCTGGTGTGGAGAGGTGTGGAACTGCACCACTGCCTGCCCTGCCTCTGACTCAGCAAAACATGGAAAACATTGTCAACAGCAGAGATCTGAGGGCAGGCCCGCTCTGGACTCACGTTGAACACGGACTGCGTATCAGATAGAAGCTGGGCAGTACACAGCTGTCAAGGCACAGGGTGAACAAGTGAGGGATGCATCAGGGGCTACTCCAGCTGCCTGTCCAGATGGGATGCTGTCCTTGGAGTGTGTGGTCTAGACATCCAGACGCAGATTGAATGTGGCATTCTGACTCTGACGACAAGTTTGCAGGAATCCCGATACCAAGCAGTAAGGTCCCCACTCACTCCTGTGACTCACAGGGAGGGTTCATGCCTCCTGCCCTTGGCTCTGTAGGATTGGAGGTGCTGGTCCCCAAAGGCCTCATGAACTTGCCAGGAGGCAGGAAGGAATCCTGTTGAGTATAAGCCACAGCTGCTGCCCGAGCACTTCAGGATTTTAGTTTGTGGTAGGCAATGTGAGGAGGCCTCACTGTCTGACCTTCATGGCAAGAAGAAGTATGGGTGCTGATATGCAGGGGTGGCAGGGACAGGAGGAGGTTTACTGTGACCAAGATGACACAGGCCACTATCCTCACTTCAGAGAGTGCACTGACCAGGCTCAGACCCCTCATCCCACAGGGGTGAGGATTTGTGTTACTTCATCAGTGAACCAAGACTAGTCAAGATGGTGGCCCTCTGGGGGACCCAGAAGGCTTGCAGAGGAGGGAGGTGAATGGTACTGTGGTCTCGAGATGAGGTACACCCCTGGGGCTGTGCTTCATTCCATTGAGCTTTCTGTCCTGAGCTTCGGCCAGGAGGAGAAGCCCCAGGATCCCTGTTGTGGTCGATCCCTGTTGTGGTCAGCAACCTGTGTTGAGACAATCCCTGTTGTGGTCAGCTTTTTCACTGCTGTGACCAAAAGACATGACAAGAATAATTTTAAGGATGAAATGTTTATTTGGGGGCTCATGGTGGAAGAGGTCTCAGTCCATAGATGGCCAGCTCCATTCCTGGGGGCCTGAGATGAGGCAGAGCATCATGGTGGAAGAGTGTGGCAGAGGAGAGTGGCTCAGGACATGGCACCAGGAAGCAGAGAGAGCTCTGCTCACCAGCGACAAAATATAAACCCCAAAAGCAGACCCCAGTGACCCACCTCCTCCAGCCACAGCCCACCTGCCTGCAGTCACCACCGTTAATGTCTGTTAGGGGATTAGTGTACTGATTAGGTCAAGCTCTCATTCCCAATCATTTCTCCTCTAAACCTTCTTGCATGTCTCAAACCTGAGCTTTTGGGGAGCACCTCATGTGTAAATCATAACAATACCAGAGCAGAGATGGATGCTAGGGTCAGCAGATGGTGGGCGGTGATTTGCCACCACACTGCCCTTGCAAGACGGTGTCGCAGCCCAGCCTGGGCAGTGTGGTAAGAGGCAGCTTCTCCAGGGCTGCTTTGGCTACAGACTGACGCTTTGCCCAAAGGCACATCTTTCCCTGGCTGACCCACATCCTCACAGGCTGGAGGGAGGGCCGTACAACCCGGTCATTCCACTCCAACATGGTGCAGCTCTGAGGGGCATGTCCCCTGATGTCTAGCTCAGGGCTGCCTCTCCTTCAGCGTCTCCCTCTGTGATCTGTCTCCACTGCCGCCTCCTCCTCCCTTCACACGTGTGAATTCATGATCAGTGCCTTCCCCCAGCGACTGTCTCAGTGTCTGCTTCCAGAGGACCCAATCTGCAGCACATAAGCTCTCCAGAAAAATTTAAGAAGAAATAGCTCGAATGGTTTTCTAACTTTTTTGTAGGTCAGCTTTTTAAACACTGCTTCCTTTTCAGAACTTAACTGCATGGGCATAGACTAGATTCGTCTAGACTAAATAAAGAATAGACTAATTTGTAGAGTTATTTTATCTACAAAACTTAAAAATGTGGATATTTAATTGGTGACTTATGAATTAAAGTGTTAAATTTTTAAAGCAAAAAAAGTACACCGATAACGTTTTACTAGGTTCTCTGAAGGTGAGATTCATTTGGCCATGGTACAGTGCGGAGAAATGTTAGTCACACTTACTTTTTTTTTACTACTTTGATGGGGGTTTTTTTGTCTGTTATTTATTGTTGGCAAACAGTGGCGTTTTGTGGGAATTTTTGTTTAAATATTTTCTTAAGAAGAAACTCAAGATTTATTCCTATGATTTAACTGTGAAATAGCCTGAGACATTTCTCCTCTGTCCATTATCTTACCAACCAAATCAAAACACAACAAAACCAAAGGCTGTAAACCTTCACTCTGAAGTGGAGAGCCAAGTTCTTCCTGCAGGGGGCAGTGTCCTACAGTAAAAAAGGCTGGTCCCTGCCCTGGCCTCGTTACAGATTATTATGGGGCTTCTTCATATACTGTTTAAAAAATACTTTCCCACAGTATGATAATGAATTTGCTTGTCTGTGGCAACTTTTACTAGTAACAATATTATTGCTGTATTTTTAAAAATATTCAGTATGAAGATTTAGATTAATTTTTAAAGGACACTGGAATAGTAAAATAATGCCTTAGACTTGTAGAGTTTATGATAGTATTAATAATAATAATAAAAATGTTTACATAACGAATAAGACAAAAGGTGGCTAAGTTCTTTTCCTGTAGGTAAAGACCTTGAGACTGACACCTACCTATTCATGGACCACCCTGTAGATCTGACAGCCATTTTGGGCTTCACCCACTCTCTGGACCACTTCTGCAGTTCATTTGAAGGTACTGACTCTGACCCTGCTCTGGAGCCTGCCACTTGAGCATTGGGAAATGAAATGTCCCCCAAAGGCTCAGGTGTTGAAGGCTTGATCCTCAGTTCAGCCATGTCCAGAGGTGGGGCTTGTGGGAAGTTGGATCACGAGGACTGTGCCCTCAGGAATGGATTAGTGCAGCAAGGGACTGCTGGGAGGTGGTAGAGGCTGGAGCAGGTGCACTCTCCTTGGCAGTCTTTCGGGGTGTGCCCTTGGGAGCTATCTTGTCCTTGACCCCTCTTCCCTGTCTGCTTCTTGGCAGCCGTGAAGTGAGCATCTCTGCTCCACCATTTCCTTCTGCCATGATTTTCGGCCTTAAAACAGGCCCAGAAGCCATGGAGCCTGCGACCATCCACTGAGACCTCTGAGACCATGAGCCAAAATAAATCTTTCCCCCTTGAAATTGTTTTTCTCAGGTATGTTTTCACATCCACGGAAAGTTGATGAGCACAAGTGTACTTCTACAAACTAAGACAGCTGTGGGACACCACAGTGTGAACTCTGTGTTGGACTAAAACATGGCTGTGTAGCACATGCATTGTCAAAGCCCACGCTCTGTAATGAGCTCTAGCTTACTACATGAATATCCAGGCATTAAGTGCACACACACACACACAGATACGTATATATATATGTGTGTGTGTGTGTGTGTGTGTGTGATGGATTCTGTAGTACATATATCATACATATCATATATGTAAATATATGTAAACATATATACATACACACATATGTATATGATGAATTCTGTAAGATAGATGGGGGTTTAGTAGAAAATTCCATGTTTTACCCACTTTTGAGGGGGAGTGGTTGCAGTCTATGCCAAGTAATACGTTTGTGCCTGAACTGCTTGCTGTTTGGGTGAATTATTAATATAGCTCTTTTTTATGCTGAGTCAAAACTTCTTGTGAAATACCTTAAAATTCTGCTAGAAATAGCACCTCTGTCTTACCCAATTGTTCTTCCATTTGCATGTAGCATCCTGTGAGTTACAAAGGTGAGCATGTAGTATCACACCTCTGGCATCCTCACAGCTCCCACGAGGCGACAGAGAGTGCCAGCTCACCCTCACCTGCCATTTGTAATGTACTGGAAGGAAGTGGATCTCATCCCGCTTCTTGACCATGTTCTCCTGGAGCCACAAGTGGCTTTCGTTGACCTGGAAATGAAAAGAAAAAAATCATCAGCCATCAGTGGGATCTTGATGCAGACTCTGATGGCGTAAACTTTCTGGAGTCACATTTCCTGTGATGGGAGGCAGCATGAGTTCAGGATTAGAAAGGAAATGGAATCTCACAAACAAGGAGCTGCTGAGATTGAATTGAGCACAGACATGCTCCTTCAAAATGCATGTGTTGAAATCTAACTACCAGTAAATGGTGTTAGCAAGTAGGGCCTTTGGGAGGTGATGAGATCGTTACTATTGGGCCCTCATGGATAGGATTTGCACCCTTATAAAAGAGACTCGGAGAGCTCCCTGCCCCTTCCACCATGTGAGGACCCAGGAGAAGTCACCCTCTAGGAGCCAGGAAGCAGCCCTCAGCAGATGCGGAGTGTGCTATGCTTTGACGTCCCCATCTCCAGGACTGAGCAGGAGATGTCTGTTCTTCCTAAGCCACCCGGACTATTTTACGGTGATTTGTCATAGCAGCCCCAATGGGCTATTCTAAGGATTTACATACTTGTTTTCTTTTGGGACAGGAGGTAGGAAAAAGCCACATTACAAGGAATTGCAGAAGTTTAGAGATTGTGTAATACCCCAGGAGGACCCTTCACCAAGCCTGGTTTGTACATTCCTGAGGTACCTTGAGCCAAATCGTTAATGTGGCTCTGACTTCTGTGTGGACTGATGGCTGGTGAGCCAGGGGACTTCTCCTTGGCCTAGTTGGGACTGCTTGGAGGCTCAGCTCTGCATGTCAGGAGGGGCTATGACTGCAGTCAGTCTCCCTTCCATTCCTGTAACCAGAGCAAATCACCTTGTAAAGAGAACAGGCTTACTTTGGCTCACTGTTTTGGGGATTTCAGTCCGTGCTTCATTGGCCCTGTTGCTTCTGGCCTGTGGCAAGGCTGCACATCATGGCGCCAGCACATGACAGCGTATTCTGCTCCATTGGTGGCCACGATGCAGAAGAGGAGGGAAAAGCGGTGCTGCGGTGCCACTGTCCCCATCAGGGGTGCACCTTGAAGGGAGTGCAATTCTGGGAAACCTTCCACTAGGCCCCACCTTTTAAGACTTGTCCACCTCCCAATCACAACCAGCTGGGGTACCAAACCTTTAACATACGGGCTTTTAGGGGACATTGAAGATCCAAGCGATATCAACCACATTCCCCACTTCCCAGCAGCTGCAAGTGGCTGAGGCCCAGTTGCAGGCAGTCATTGTGGCTGTCACTTCATTGACAAGGTTGCTCTTATGTTTGTCCTGCAAATGGACGGAGCTGTCGGGACACAGGTGTTCAACCTAGACCCACACTAGAGGTGGTGTCCAGCCACAGTGGCCTCTGGGCACCTCTGCAGGATGATGAATGCCTGGATGCAGAGGCTCTTTTCTTTCCCTTTCCTTAGTGAAATTTGTCCCTTACCCCATGCCCTGCCACAGTGGCATTTCTCACTGACACTCATGCATCAGAGAATGCCCATGAAGTTACCTGTCATGCCCCAGTTACCCAAGTCACAACTGGAGCTGTTCGAAAAAATAGAAATGTCTGGTGCTCAAGCACAACCTCCTGCAGCAGGACGGAGCCTGCCTTTTTAAGCAAGTTCCCAGGTGATTTCTGCCCACACGTGACTTGGAGAACCCATGATCCAGGGCACTGCTCCTCAAGCCATTGACTCCATCTGATGAACATGAAGGGCTTGTGAGAGCAGATTGCTGGCCCTGCCTGCTCTCAGAGTTTCCAATTCTGTTGACCTGGAGTGGAGATGGAGAATTGCATTTCTACCAGACTTGGGGTTGATGTTTTTCTTGAGATCTGGGGACTGGATTTAGAGGGCCACTAGTTTAAGTCTTAGACTCTAAGAGAAAAATGAGGCTAGCTGCTTTTCCTTGCATCTTGAATGTCCACCTCCCGAGGGCCCAAGTGTTGAAGACTTAGTCCCCAAATCATGGCACTGTTGGGAGCTGGTGGGCCTTGTGGAGATGGGGCCTCATAGGAGGAAGTGGTGTGCTAGGGGTGGGAGCCACTTGCAGGGGATGGTGGGACCCTGGCCTCTCCTCTTTTTCTTTTTGTTCTTTTTTTGCTTCCCAGTTACTATGAGGTGAGCAGTTTCCTCTATCGTCAGCTTCTGCTGTGATGTGCAGCCTTGCCACAGGCCCAAGGGAAATGAGGTCAACTAACCATAGAACAAAACCTCTGATACCACGAGCCAAAATAAACCTTTCCTCTTTTTAAGTTGATTTATCTCAGGTATTTGAAACAGCAGCAGAATGCTGGCTAGACCACAGACATAGTCATAGTAACATTTTGGCCAAGGAGCTAAATGAAATTTGTCTGATGTCTACATTCCTAAAATAAGAAGAAAAAAATGCCTAAGAAGCATACTTCCATTATCCATGCCCGCCGACCTGGAAAGTGGCAGAAAAGAAACACAGAAAACAGAGAGTCTAAGAAAGAACCACATAGACAGCAATTTTTTTTTTTTTTTGAGAATGTGACAGTTTGATAACATAATCACTACAATTTAATCTTTTGGTATCAAGAGCAATATTTAGTAGATGTCCAGGTATTTCAGATTCTGCAAATGCGTAAATGCAGCAAAGCTGCCAGAGAAAGGCAGAGGTTATTTAACAGAGACACAGGTCTCTGTCTCCAGCAGACGGAGAGCTGAGGGCAAGTGTAAATATCAGAGTTACGCAGCCACCCATGGAATTCACTTTGTGTGTGCTCACAGTGATGAACTTGAGGTGCATGCATAGCTGTGAAAGGGAGGGACCATGACGTAGGAAGGATTACCTGGTAGCCTTCTGCCTCTTGTTTGGGTGCAGCAGCCTTCAGTGCAAGATACTTGCCCAGTAAATGAATACATGAGTACCACTGCACATGGTGTCACTGATGGAGATTGAGGGCACAAGAGGGAGGGGGAGAAGCCCCTGCCTCCTCATGCTTTCAGTAGCTTTATTAACATGTGGATCAAATACCATGCAGTTCACCCATTTAAAGCGTTTGGGTATTTACATTTTGGTGTTTTCACAGATAGGTGCAAACACTGCCACACACAATTTTAAAACACTTCGACGACCTCAGAAAAAATAAAAAAATCTCATATCCTTTAGCTGTTTCCTCTGGTGACCTCAGCCACCTCTCAGCCCTATGGATCTGCTTCTTGTTTCTATAGAATTCCTCATTCCAGACATTTCATATGAATGGAATCACAGAACCAGTGGTCTTTTGTGTTTTGTTGTTGTTGTTGCTGCTGCTGAGGATTGAACCCAGAGCCTCCTGTGTGGTGGTCAAGTGCTGTACCACTGAGTCAGACTCTCAGCCCAAGAATTTGTTTCTGAAACCTCTGAAGGAAACTTGCCAGTCTGATGCCTCACAGCCTGCAAGAGGTGTATGTAAAGAATGTTCTGGTACACAGACACTGGTGTGTTGTGTTGTCTGATGATCACACTCCATTCAGTTTCACCAATTGGTCTAGCAACGTCCTTTGTAAAAGCAGGAGTCAGTTTGAGTTCTGCACCGCCATGGATTATCATGTCTCTTACTTAGTCTCCTTTGGTTGAGTCAATTTTCATGTGTCTTCAATCTTTTCTTCCCCGCCTTGGCAATCTCAGCAAACTGCAATGCCTTTGCAAGAACGTTGTTAAGTGTACCTTAAGGAAAATAGGAAGATACTTTTTTTCCAGGGAATATAAAGAATTTTACTTTCTAGGAGAGAAAGTATATGTGTTTATCGTCACACTCACAAACCCAACTCTGTTGAAAGTTACCTTAGTTTTCTGGCTATTCCAATCCCATATTAATTTGTTCATATTTTTGTGGAAAATTTCAGAACTAGTGCTATTTATTTTAAAGAATGTATTTTATAAAATATTTTCTGGTGTTTCAAATTTGTTTTATCCAGTGATGACGCTTGGAATAAATCACTGATTTTTTTACCTCAGCATTACTGATGTGAAGGACTGGATCCTCTCTGCTGCTGGGACTGTCCTCTCCATGGTAGGGTATCTAGCACCGTCCCTGGCCACTAGGCGCTTCATGGTAGTGGCTTCCCTCAGTCCTCTCAGCCAGAAAGGTCTCTACTCATTGTCCAGTGTCCCTTCTTGGGGGCAGGGGTAGGGGTGTGTATGTGTGCAGAATTGCCCTGGTCGAGAACTACTGCAGGTTTTAGAACTTAGGTGATTTCAGAGGCTTCCCGTCTAGAGACTCTGGAACTAATTACAGAGTACAATTGAGACCTCTACTAGAGTAGGATTTCCAACATTGGCGTTTTATTAGATGTTAGATATAAATTTGAAGAGGACAGAAGACCAGATAGGGTTAAAGTTTAAATATTTATAGGAATATATTTTATCCAGTTATAATATATATACACATATGTATGTGTACACACACACGCACACACACACACACAGAATATAGGAGTATCAGTGCTAAATCACTCCTAGTTTGGGGAAAGCAATCCTTGTTCATGTCAGTCAAGTGACTGTGGATAAACTTAGTCAAGATGAGCTCTGGTTGTCATGGCTGGTCAACAAAGCACCCATTCCTGATATGAATCCAGCTGGGAATATTTTCCCCTGATAGTTTACAATCAAATCAAGACCTGCTACAGTGACTTATCATTGATGCCAAGTTCATATTTTCCTCAATTATCTGCTGTCAGGTTTCCACTGTGAGTATTAAATTGCACACAGCTACAGAGATACAGATCATTTGAAATGGGCGTGTACTAACCACCAATGTTGGCGAACATCCTCTTTTTACTGAATTTTCTGTGGGCACTCGGACGAGTTGAGAAACCAATCATTTCAGCCAGTATCGACCAGCTCCTTGAGTGGGTAAAGTGTAGCGTGAACAGCTCCAGGCCGTGTAGAAAGGACTGCAAACTATTTTCCGCGTGTTGTTTGTGCGTTGTGCATTTCTGTTTTAGTGGTGCTATTGAAATACCTTCAGAAATATTTCCTGGCAGAGTCAGCATTTATGTTGGAAACGTTTACTTGGCTCACAGTGTTGCTGTTTTTCAGTTGTGCGCCTAATAGAGGAAAAATGTTTGGGAATTCAAGTTAGTCACCTGACGGTTCTTTTATTCCCAGTACGAGTGAATCTGTGGGGTTCTGTGAGTTCTCGAGTGGTTCAGGAATCAAAGAAACACCTGAGGGGATTAGAATCAGCCAAGCCAATGGTGAAAGGAAGATGACAACTTCTGATAGAAGGTTCAGAACAAAAGAAGGAGAAAGGGAGAAAAGAAAAGAAGAAACTTGAAGGTAGAAGCTGGAGGAAACCCAGAGGCAGAGAGGAGTGAAGAGTTAGTCCCCTGAGGAGCTCTAGGGGACGGGAGCGCTCAGACCTGGGTTTCTTTCTTCCACCTCTCCTTGCTCAGACCCACCTGACCATCAGAGGTTGTCATGGAGTCAGCAGGGAGGAGGATGCACTGGGCGCCGGTTGGTCGGCATGGATTCAAGCTTCTGCTGAACCAGATTGATGCATAAAGACCCAAGAGAAGAAGTCAACAAAGATCATATGGCACGAGTGGGAAAGAAATAGATGCTCTCGCTCTTGGTATTAACCAAAAGAGACAAGCTGAGTATAAAAGCCCGGAGGCAAGGGGACCTGAAACCCCGTGCCGGATAGGTGTGTGCAGACCCCAGAGGATGGGGAGAGGAGGAAGTCAATATCAAACACTGAGAGGGTTTCTCACCAGGGGTTGGGTTCGTCTCTGCTGCATGAATTCTGCCTTGCTTTGATCGAGGCAAATGGAGTGACGAAACTCAGATGCACACAGGTGTGGGAGAATTGAAATCCTAGAGAGAGGCTGGAGACATGGGGGAAATAAAGGCAGTTTCATTTCATTCACAATCCCTATTTCTCATGCAATTTCCTCAGATAAAAATCCAGATCACCTTCTACCCACAGCATCTCTGCCTCAACCCCAAAACTGTGGGGCTGGATACATAGAGATTACAATAGCTTTATTCAGAAAACCAACAAGCAGAACTTTCCCTCTGAGGGGCTTCCATCTTGTGAGCTGGAGAACCATGGGTGGAATTACTGAATTTCTGTTTCAAAGCAGGGTGGGTTGTGCAGCTTAGTCCCCGCTCCTCTACGAGAGTCACGGAGGCTGGGCATGGTGGTGTGTGTCCACAATTCCAGCAACTCCAGAGGCTGAGGCAGGAGGATCGGAAGTTCAAGGCCAGCCTCAGCAACTTGCCGAGACCCTAAGCAACTTAGTGACACCCTGTCTCAAAATTAAAAAAAAAAAAAAAAATTGAAAAGGGCTGGGGATGTGGCTTAGTGGTTAAGCGCCCATGGGTTCAATCCCTGGTGGCACTCCCCTGCAAAAAAAAAGCAGTCACTTGTGTGTTCCTACTTTCTCTCTGCTGTATTACCCCTCTGCAGTTCTCTGGGTGCCTCTGATCCCAAATTCACTCCTCTTTCCTTCCCATTGCGCTGACTGCCCTATTTCCGGTTCCAGCTTTATGGCCTTCCAATCCTTTTGTCTGTGTCTGTAGTATTCCACGGTCCCGGTGGAATTAGCTCCCAGGATCCTTTTCTCTTTATTCCTGGTCCGTTGCCATTTCTTCGCACCCCTTTTCCCTTCAAGCAGACCACCTCAGGTGCCCATCTGTGCATAAAGGGAGCCATGTGGGAGGAAGAGGCCAGCTGAAGCCATGTTCCGTTCACTGTGGGAGGAGTAGATTGCCAGGCATTGCTAGGTCAGGACACGGGGAAACTTGATGGTCCTCCTTCACATCGTGTGCATTGTTGACAAGGCTCGGGAGTTCTTGTTGCCCGTAGCACATCCACTGCCCCATGGTTTTGGTAAAGAACGTTGTACGTGGCCTGGCACATGTGGGCGCTACATGTTCTAAGACCTTCAGCTGATGGGAGTGATGGATGGTGCTTTTCACTGGGCCGTGGAACATGACTTTCCAGAAATACCAGGAGATGCTTCTTTACCTCCTCTTCTTCCTTTAATCTCTTGATTGTGGAATTGCTTTAGTTTGCAATCTTTGTCAGTGCCTTGCTTTTTTCAGAGACATCATTACATGCTCGGGAGAAGATGCCAATCAAATGTGGACATTGAGCCGGGTGCAGTGGCGCGTGCCTGTGCGTGCCTGTCATCCCAGCACTTAGGGAGGCTGAGACAGGAGAATCATGAGTTCAAAGCCAGCCTCAGCAAGGGTGAGGCACTAAGCAACTCAGTGAGACCCTGTGTCTACATAAAACACAAAATAGGGCTGGGGAGGTGGCTCAGCGGTTGGGTGCCCTTGAGTTCAATCCCTGGTACAAAAAAAAAAAAATGCAGACATTGGTTGTTATTAGAAAGTGATTTTTTTGTGCAACACAGAAGAAGTACTGCCAGCTAACACAGGAAAGACACCTACTTTCTTTTTGCCTTGGTGGAAGTACTGTGATGGTTAATGACCAAGGTGGCTTCTCATGATTTGCCACGTGTAAGGTCATTGTGCAGCCATTTCTGTATTTGCAGAGCATTTCTGCAGTGTTTGCACATGGACGGTGCTGGAAGAATATCGACCTGATTGAACTCAGTTGAAAGTGATCTCCATGAAGCTCATGGTACAGCCAAAAAATTGGGGTTTGAGAGAATGGGCGGTGTCTGTCATCACACAGATAAGAATTTCTAATAAAAGTTTAAACTCCTGAGGCCTCTGTCTTCATCCTGGGCCTCCTATTGCAGCTCAGTCATGGGTTGAGAGAAGTTGAGAACTCTTGTCAACAGCACAGGAGCGAGAACAGAGGAGGATTCTTTCCACCCTGCAATGCTATCCGTGGGCACAACCCTCATAAATAGGCGGAGCTGCCTGTGAGCATTTGAGACCCAGGGTTAGAAGAGAGCTGTGCACGGCAGCACTGATAGAATCAGAATTTTATTACAGAATTTGCATCCTGGCAATTTTACCACCTTCAGCAAGAAATGAAACAGCAGACTCCTTCTTGGATGAATGAGAACAAGTTCATTCATACGGAAATCTCAGTGCTTTATGTCAGTGGGGCACAAATAACTAATGCTGTGAATTAACTTTAACTTTTCTATTATGGGCATTGAGTATCCTGGCCATTCTGATATCTAGAGTTATTAGATGATGCATTATAACATTTACAGTTCTTTTAGAACGTCCTTGCTGTTGCTACCATTCTTGCAACATACGAACGCATAAAGTATCTGAGCTTAGCATTTTAAGTATCTGTATTCTGTATTCATCAGCTGAATCTCCTTTAATTTCTACAGCCAGGATTCTTCAAAGTAAATGGATGTTAACTTGGCTAATAAAAACATCACTGATATTTCTTGTTGAAGAAAATCTAGCTGTGTGTGTGTTACTAAAAGTAGAGTTCATTTGCAAATATTGATTCATAACAGCTCAGCACAAGTGGAGGTGAAGGGTGTGTACAGGAGGGAATAAAAGCTGAGAACCTGAGCAAGTTGGGTTTCCCAGTGCCACCAGCAGATGAGAAACAAGATCAGAAGAGATGGCGGAATGAGGAAGCAACATTGAGGGCTGATGCTGAGAGAGGGACCTGGGAAAGAGTCCAGGGAGAACTAGTGGTTTGGAAACCCCACGGGGTATTTTTAAACACTGGGGAGGGAACGGGTTTAGGTGCCACTGTTTTCAGGCGATTGAAGGGCGTAGTATGCATGGAGGTGGACCCTGTGTCCCATGCACCCCAGCCAACACTTGTGTATGATTCTGCAACAGAGTTCATCACGGCCTGAGAACATCATACCCCTTGAAAAGATGCCTGTCCCTCTGTGGGTTGGTGGTTAGTATTCGTGGATCAGGCCACAGGTCAGGTTTATGTATTGGTAGATTTACAGCTATACACGAATACACATGGGTCTGTCCTCAAAATACCAGATTTTTAAAAAGCATCATTATGATTCAATTGAACAATGTCTTCTGGATGTAAGGTTGTTTTTGGTATTTTTTGATACCGAGGATTGAACTCAGGGGTACTCGACCACTGAGCCACCTCCCCAGCCCTATTTTGTGTTTTATGTAGAGACAGGGTCTCACTGAGTTGCTTAGCGCCTTGCCGTTGCTGAGGCTGGCTTTGAACTCGCGATCCTCCTGCCTCAGCCTCCCAAAGTGCAGGGATGACAGGCGTGCGCCACCGCAGCTGGCTAAGGTGGTTCTTTATGAAAAGGTGCTAGCGTGTACAACACACACTCCTTACCCCCAGTTTTGCTTTCTGTTTCAGTTACCCACAGTCAACAGCAATACGAAGGATTTCATGGGAAATTCCAGAGATAAATGATTCACATGTCTTGTGCTGTGCACGGTTCTGAGTGGCGTGATGAAGCCTCACGTGGCCTGCCTTCGCCTGCCTGGGAGGTCAACGGGTCACCTCTGTGTTCAGCGTGTCCTCACTGTACATACACATCATCCACCAACGCGGCCAGGACTCTGTGATCCAGGTCCACCTGAAGCAGATGGGCCACTTCCCGATGTGTCCCCAGGAGGTCAGAGCAGCTCACGGATGGCACAGTGCCGCTGTGATTCACCTCACTTCATCTCCTCACTTGGGCAGGAGTCGCCTCCGTCATCACCAGAAGGGTGAGTGTAGTGCAGAGGGGCATCGAGGAGAGGAGGCTGCGGTCACATAACCTCAATCACAGCGCGTTGTACAGTTGTTCTGCTTTGTCTGCTCTAGTCCTCTCTCACTGTGCCTGGTTTATATGCTAGATCTTATCATGTGTGCGTTTGTGTTGGAAAAGGCAGTATCTGCAGGCCTCAGTGTTCCCCGGGGTTTCAGGAATCCAGTCTGCGTCTGAGAACTTACGGCCCATGGATCGTGGGTGATATCCATGCTCAGTCTGCATCTGAGTGTCCCTCTGTCCAGGCATTTCCGTGTTTAAACACATGATTTGTTATGAACTGTATTGTGGTCTCTACTGTGTATCGCACTGAGCTTATTTCCTGTGTGTGTGCAATAATATATGGAGGTGGGTGTGCCACCTGGGGGTTTCATTTCAGGAGCATTAGGAAAGTCTGAGGAAGGGGCTGGGGACGTAGCTCAGTTCGTACAGTGCTTGCCTCGCATGCACGAGGTCCTGGGTTCAATCCCCAGCACCACAAAAAGAAAGAAAAGTCTGAGGAAGTACTTCTGATAAGAGGTGGCATGATAAACTCTGAGGAGCTGCTGAAAGACAGGCCTGCAGGACCTGGAGGAACGTGGTCCTAGATTCTAAGAACTCTAGAAATGCGGCAGGGTTTAGGTTTCTGAAAAACCCTTGCGTGTGTATGGAGAGGAGATCCTCCTGATTAAGGTCTAGGTGAGAGAGAAGAGCGTGGCAGGGAGCTTAGGGTGGAGATTCCTCCTGCAGGGACCTTTAGCAAGACATCCCACCGAAGTCTGTAGAAAGGAGATAAGGGTTTTTCTGCACCTACCCCAAATGCACCCACTAGGAAAGCCAGTGGACCTTTCTACTTGCCAAGGTGACAAAGAGAGGAGTAAGACTGTTCCGCCCCCCGAGGGGTGTGCAGCCCAGGTCGAGAAAAAATACATGGACATTGACCCAAGAAAAGATAATTGGTTTGAAAGTTTAAGAATGACATTTCAGTAGCTGAGGGTGTAGCTTAGTTACGGAGGACTCGCTCAGCAGGCACAAGGCCCTGGGTTCCATCCCAGCACCACAGGAAAAAAAAAAAAAGAATGGAATTTCAGTTTGTTACAATTAGTCCTGATAGTGTTGTTAAAAGTGCCGATTCTTTTGTTAAATAATATTTAATATTTATTTTTAATTGATAAATGCAAATTATTTATGTTTGTGTTTAGTGTGGACAACACGTTCTTTTGACACATGACATGCAACAGCTCAGGCAAGCTAAGAAGCGTATGTGTCACCTCACATACTAGTATTTGGTGTGACACAGTCACTGGACATCTTCAAAGCACACTACTTGTTCCTGAGCACAGGGCTCTCTTGGACCTGCTCCTCCTGTCCCTGACTGGACCTTGCCCTTTGCTTCTGTGACGTCGACTTGGTCAGATTCTGCAGTCACTCTGTACCTGGCTCATTTCTCTTGGCATATTGTCCTCCATGTTGTCACAGACGACAGGCTTTCCTGCTTCTTGAGATGGATACTGTTCCCTTGTGGAGATTGGCCGCGTTCTCTTTATCCTGTCCTTCCCTGGGGGACACTGAGGTGGACGCCGTGTCTTGGATGCTATGGAGGCTGTCGGCAGTGAGCAGGAAGCTGACGCCTCTGAGATGTGCTGCCTGCCTTTCTTTACAAACAGCCTCAGTGGTGGGACTGCTGGGTCAAAGTGCAGACTCCTGAAGGACTAAAATAACCTTTATTTGTTTCTAAACCTTACATGTAAGGTTGTTGACAACCATAGATATATATGGTTTCAATTAAATTTTCTAAACCAGTCTAGGTTAGAATTAGTATTTGATAGCATGAAAAACTCTCAATCAATTTTTTTTATTTTTGTTTTTTGGTGCTGGGGATTGAACCCAGGGCCTTGTGCATCCATTTGTGGTTTCTAAATAGCCAGCCCAGTTTCTTCCCAAGAATGAATTTCAGATGCTTTTACTGAAAGCTGATTGATTACCCCAGGTTATGCTTTCTCCTCACCAGTTCTTTTTTTTTTTAATTTGTTTGTTTATTCTAATTAGGTATTTATGACAGCAGAATGCATTTTGATTCATTGTATAGAAATGTGGCACAACTTTTCATTTTGCTGGTTATGCATGATGTCAAGTTGCACCACATGTGCAGTTATACATATACCTAGGGTAATGACGTCCATCTCATTCCACCACCTTTCCTGCCCCCGTGTCCCCTCCCTCCCTCCCCTTTGCCAATCAAAGTTCTTCCACCAACACCCCCATCCTCATTATGTATCAGCATGCACTTACCAGAGAGAACATTCAGCCTTTGGTTTTTTGGGATGGGCTTACTTCACCTAGCATGATACTCTTCAACTCCATTCATTTACCTGCAAATGTCATAATTTTATTCTCTTTTATAGTTTTGATTTGCATTTCTCTAATTACTAGAGATGTTGAATAGTTTTTCACATATTTGTTGATCAGCTATATTTCCTCTTCTGAGAAGTTATCTGTTCAGCTCCTTAGCCCATTTATTGATTGGGTTGTTTTTTTTTTGGTGTTAAGTACCCCAAAAAAAGGTTTTTGAGTTCTTTATATATCCTGGAAATAAGTGCTCTGACATGGGTGTGGCAAAAATTTGCTCCCAAATTGTAGGCTCTCTGTTCCTCTCATTGGTTGTTTCTTTTGCTGAGAAATAGCTTTTTAGTTTGAATCCATCCCATTTATACATTCCTCACCAATTCTCTTCCACTCACTTTTCTCAACCAGGTCTTGGACTTTGGCTCAGAGTTCCCTGACTTCAGCTCCCGGGGGCCTTTGGGTTTGAAATCCTTACGTGTTAGAATCTGAATTCTAATCTTGGTTTCCTCTGAAGGGTCTTGACTTGGCTGTACCCTGGTGGTTTTCTATAATGTGAAATACAGCACATCCCTCAGCTGAAATCTCTGAGATCCAGTTGTTTCAGATGAACAGTATTTCTAAGTAAGAGACCTTAGATTTTATGCTGCAGTTTAATGCAGGAATTCTAGTATTATAAGAAATGAATGAATTTTAAAAGTTGACTGTGTGTCGACAACCTATTATTTCATGTGTATTTAAGATTTAAATTAAATGCAGCAGAATCCATCATTTCAGATCAAATGAAAACGGTTGGGATTGCCTGAGAGCAGGAAAATGAACACATAATAGCAAAGTCTTAACTATTTACTGACAAAACAAAACAACAGATTACTTTTACTTGTGAGTTGTACTACCCCCAAATTAGAATGTGTAGCCCTGTGCTCTTTCTTAAGATGGTCAAAACAGAGCCAGTCTGTAATAACTGCAGCATTCAATAAATTATTATTTGCCCAGGAATTTCGACTGGGCTGGGGACAGGAGCCTAGCCAAATCCCTTGTCCTCACATGATGCTGCCAGCTTTAGGCCACCGGAGTCTTTGGAGACAACTTCCCCCGTGCTCTCTGCCTAATTACTCTGTCTTCCCAATACTCCTGTCCCCACAGAGAGTGGTTTGCACAAGAAGCTGCCCCGTGGTTCACAGCATCAGCACCAGTGACATTTGGAGCTGGACAGGTCTTTGGGTGGCGCCCCATGCATTGTAGAGTGTTCAGCAGCATATCTGATCTGTCACCCATGAGGTGCCAGAAGGCCTAAGTGGTGACAGTCCAAAGTGGTGACAGCCCAGATTGCCTCCAGACATTGTCTAGTGTAGCCTCGGACAAAATCGCCCCCGACTGGGAACCCTGGGCTAGATCAGGGTCCTCCTCCTCTCAAGGGGAGTCACCAGCCTTAGTGAGGGCCCATGGCAGATTAAGTCAGAAGGCACAGAAGCTGTGGACACCCTGCTCACACAAATGTCGTTTTTCTTGCTTGGTGAAGACTTCCTCCAGGTGTTGCTGTGGATAACCATCAAGGCTGTTGGGACTCCACCTGATTAAGCACTCTGAATTTATGTGCCTCATGCTTTTGTGACTCAGCCAGCTATGCAGGGACCATGGGCATGCGAATATTTGAACTTGAGTGCTGTGCATGCCACACACAGGCACATGCTCCTTTTAAAATCGGCTTCATCAGACCAGACAGGCTGGCTCCGAATTTCTTTTTCCTGTGCTGGAAATGGAATCGAGAACCTCGCCCATTGGATAGCATTTGTATTTGACATAGGCTTAGTTATTCTCCAAGTTTTCCCTGGTAGTTGACAATGGGTATTTTCATGAATGTATTAGGAAAACATTTGTAACTATTCAAAACTAATTTTCTGGAGGCCTTCAAAATTCCCACTAGTTTAAAAGAAAATCCAATTTTAAAAAAAATTTTGAAATAGTCTTATTCAGTATTTACAACATATTCTGTGCACTTCTCCTTTTCCTCAGCCATTTGAAGCTGGTTGGAAGCAGAGTACTTGAGCATATTGTTTTCTGTAAAGAGAGGCATTCTATGGGACCAGGTATAGCCATCAAAAGCAGGAAGTCGGGCCGGGCGTGGTGGCACACGCCTGTAATCCCAGCACTTTGGGAGCTGAGACAGGAGAATCGCGAGTTCGAAGCCAGCCTCAGCAACAGTGAGGCACTAAGCAACTCAGTGAGACCCTGTCTCTAAATTAAAAACAAAACAAAAACAAAAAAACACAAAATAGGGCTGGATATGTAGCTAAGTGGACAAGTGGCCCTGAGTTCAATCCCTGGTACCAAAAAAAAAAGCAGGAAGTCGGCCTCAGCACACACCCCAATTCAGGTTCTTACAGCTCTCTTTAAACATTCTTGTGGGACACAGATTCAGAACAGAATCAGGCACTGCACGTGGTTTTCATATCTCCTTGGTCTCTTTCCATCGGACTAGTCCCTTGGAGGTGGAGAGGGGAGCGCCCCTCTGCCCCCGCCCCTGCGGTCTTCACTGTGCCTGTAGCTGAAGAGCTGCTCAGCCTGCAGCCATGATGTGGCTGCTATGCCACCTGCCATCTGCCCTCGCTGCAGGAGCCTGGGGAACATCCAGGGAATATCTGCTACCTCAGACATACATGCTGCCCAGACAAGTGACCGCCCTGCTGCTGGACAGGAAGCAGCACTGGAGCCTGTCCTCCGCACCTGGCTGTCCAGCATCTAACCTCACCAGCACCCCAGGAGATGGAGGTGGAGGCTCTGGTGGCCGCCAGGCTCACAGGCACACCTTCTCCTGCTCGTCTGTGAATTGCAAGGATCAGCTGGGGTCTTGCCCTACCACGATGTTTCTCCAACCGACCGTACCAGGGGAGTGTTGAGCGAGGCTGAGGCTGTGTGCCTCTTCTCAGAGATGCTCAGTCACACACCTGGTTGCTTCCCTCAGACATGTCCTACAGTTTTCATCTTCATTCTGCTGTGCTGCCAGAATTAAAGAGCATCCATCCTATCCTGAGTTGTCTCTCCTGGCATAAAGAGAGACCTGTCACACCCCATGTGTGTGTGTGAGTACGTGCGTACACAGAGAGCATGAGGGTAGGCGCGTGTTGGGGCAGCTATTTTGATTTAAGAAACTTTGACTTAAAAAATTCTGTGCAACAAAGCACGGTCTTTGCAACTGTCATCATGAAAGAGGGAACAATACCTGAGCTGTAGAAGTAGCTCAGAGCAAACTCAGTATTTCCATTTGCATTTTGCTCAGTAGCTCAGAATTTTGCAGCAGTAGTCTAGTAGCCCTGTCCCTGCCCAGGCCTGGCTTCAGAATAGCCAGGGAGAGGGATGTGCTCACAGGAAGGAACACGGAAAGCACTTTATTAGTAGAGTTGTCAAAATACTATCTTTATACTGCTGCTGTCATCCACCCGGTGGAAAATGAGTCACCTCTGGGTCAGGGGTACATTATGTGAACCCTGGAAGCCAACGGTCACGACGTCATGAAATGGATGCTGAGAAGGACTGAATAGAGAAAATGATTTGTTTTTACAGAGACAAGGGTAGTTGTCCAAGGCAGCAGAGCTGCATAGGGTCAGCATGAGGCGCCATTCGGGGGAAGGCCAGTAGAAGGTCTGCAGGCGGGGTCAGGGTGCCTTCAGGAGACTGGAGTTGCGGAGACTTGGAAACGATGTCCAGGCCTTCCATAGAATGCTGAAATCAGTGAGAGCTAGGCTGCTTTTTCTCCTGGACACCCTCACGGGGTTACCATTCTGCCAGATTGCTGCAGCCTGGTGACGCAAGCTTAATAAAAAGAGGACTGGGGTTTCTGTCACAGGTTAATCTGTGCCGCCATCTCTTTGGTTCCTCTCCTGCACCCAGAGTATCCTGCAAATGATTTGGCCTTCCTCACTCCCTCCCCTGCCAGCCTCGGCTTCCATGTCCCAGGCGTGTGTCCGTCATGCTTTCTTCACGTCCCAAAGACCCTGCAGGTGAGAGGCCCGCGGGTTGAGCTATTCCTCATTAAAGGAGCAGCTTGGTGCAGATGCTGAACCCAAAGTGAAAGCAAATGCAGGCATGTGTGCGGGTAAACCAGGGGATAAGATCGTCCTGCCCTGTTTTGTTTGAAGCAGGGATGTCATCCCGCCACTGGGAGACTTGTCTAAACGAGATGTGATTCTGTCCTCTGGGGGCATTTAGCAGTGTGTGGAGATGACTTTGTCACAGCTTGGAGGAGAGGGTGTCCATGGCGTGTGATGGGTAGAAGCCAGGAATGTGGCTCAAGGGATCCTCGTAACACAACTAGCCCAGCGCCACAGTGAACAGGGCCGGATTCCAGAAACTCCCTGTTAAAACACTGTCTGGAGGGAATCGTACATTTCTCATGGTACTGTTTGTGTTTCCTGAAGCCTTCCAGAAATTGGTCTCTTAATTCATTACTTATGATGCTTTCGAGATTCAAGTGGCTCCAACTTCATTCAGCCTTCTGTTTCATTGTTTATTTTCTCTTCTCTGACTCTTGCCGTTTATCTCTAACTTCAGTGGACTGCAGTGCCGCAGAGTTCAAAACCCACTGCGGGTCACTGACCACTAAGATAAAGTCCTGCTGGGCCTGATTATTGCCAGCCTAGGTTGCAGAAACAACTCCTGTATCGACACTAGCTGTATTTATTTTATTTAATTATTTTGGAATGTGTCAATATTATGCAGTTGATATGCCTCCTGGGTCCATTTTCTCTCACTTTAAAACTACAACTAGAAGTTGGTGTTTCAGTTTTCAGAATTCCCCTGTTTTTGGACAGCTGAGCCCCATAATGAAATCTGAAGAGCAACTGGTCTTCCAAGAAAAGGACATGCTGAAATCAAAATTTTGTTTTTCAAATAGGATAAGAATGAGATAAGAAAGAATATCTTAGGGTAGGATATTTTCTTGTTGTTTACTGTGTTTTACAAGTGTTATCAATGCATTCTGAAGAGAGAGACTGTACCTTGGGTACATTTTATGACTTCTTTTTCTTTGACTCATTTATTTGTTTTTTCATTTTGGTACTGGGGATTGAACTCAGGGGCACTCAACCACTGAGCCACCTCCCCAGCCCTATTTTGTGTTTTATGTAGAGACAGGGTCTCACTGAGTTTCTTAGGGCCTCGCCGTTGCTGAGGCTGGCTTTGAACTCACGATCCTCCTGTCTCAGCCTCCCTAAGTGCTGGGATTACAGGTGTGCACCACCATGCGTGGCTTGACTCATTTCTATTTCCTTGTGAACACAGTCAGTGTTTTAGGGTAGTGTTTTACCCATCATGTGGTCTGACCTGCTTTCCAAAATATTCCTTTGCCACTTGCTAATTATGGGAACATGTGAACCTTTGAAAATAAACACAGACGTGCAAATTTGAGAAAAAAGTGCCAATTAGAGATCAACCCACATTTTGGTCTTTGTTAACGTGTCAAAACCCACAGATTTGGGGCTAGGGATATAGCTCAGCTGGAAGAGTGCTTGCCTCACATGCACAAGGCCTTAGTTTCAATGCCCAGCACCATTAAAAAACAAAACAAAACAAAACAAAACAAAACCTCGCACAGACTTGATTTGTATAAGCACTCCATTAAAGAATGGCAGTTCCTGTTTTCTGGCTTCCCACAGAGCACAAATATAATAATCTGTAACTTATCTGTAGGCAGCAGACATCTGTACTGATTCTGTTAGCTTCGGAAACTTTTTCTCGTGGTCTTTTTTAAACAGATACCATGTATTATGGTTTAGATGAAGTGTCCCCCAAAAGCTCATATGTCAGATGATGCAAGGATGTTCAGAAGAGAAATAATGAGAGGTATAATCTAATCAGTGGATTAATCCACTTGAATGTACTAACTGGGTGGTGACTGTAGGCAGGTGGGATGTGCCTGGAGGAGGTGGGTTGTATATATATGTTGTTGTGGTGGTATATATATGTTTTCCTGGTGAGCAGAGCTCTCTCCTAGTACCATATCCTGAGCTGCTTTCCTTCCCCATGCCCTTCCGCCATGGTGTTCTGCCTCACCTTGGGCCCAGAGCTGTGGAGTTAGCTAACTGTGGACTGAAACTATGAAACTATGAGTCCAGATAAATTTTTCCCCTTCTTGAGTTGTTCTTGTCAGGTCATTTGGTCACAGTGATGCAAAATTGACTAAAATACTATGATCTGGTCTTGACTGTATAAACCCTCTATAGTTCTATCCTGCAGACATTTACAATAAGAATCAGTATAAAATTTTTGTCAGGTACAGTTGACCTTGCCAGTTTTGAGCAGCTCAGCCATACTGATTGGAAGCTTCTGGCTGGTCGAAGATGTTTGAGATTCCTGTGGAGCTCTGTGACTTGAGTGACTGGAACAGAGGAGGAGGAGCACTGCGTGTGGAGGAAGTTAGTAATTGTAGTTTAATACCTCTGTCTGGGCTTTGCAGAACGTTCCTTTCCGTCAGTCAGGTGGGTAGTTGAGCTGGGCATGGGGACTTCCAGACCTTTAACTACACTTTGGATGGAATCATGGAGTCCATGAAGCCTTATGCGTGAGGAGTCAGCATCAAGGATGGCAAGTGTGGGTGGCAAGGTTGAGGAACACACAAAAGGATTTGAATTTATTGTTTAGAAACTATGCTTTTTTGGTTAGCATATGAGTAAAAGGAACTCTCTCAAGCTATCAGGGAAGATCTTCAGAGATACAACAGGGCTGATTTCCAGCTGAGTGAATACCGATGTAGATTAGAGAGGGAGATGGCTGAAAAGTAGAAAAGGGTGTGATGGAAAGAAAGGACATTGGATCCAGATGTCCTGTTTGCATATTTTAGTTCTGATCCATGTCTTGGCCCTAGTCACCAAGTGTCACTCTGCGTCCATGTCTCTGAGTTAGTGTCTTAACTTCCCGAGAGAGTTAGGACTTGCCTTTGGCTCCGTGAGTGGGCTCAGTGACGCTATGAAGGCGGTTCCACACCATCATGAAGTCAGGTTCTGCTCAGCTCACAGGTGGCCATCAGCTGGATCACCTGCCAGCATCAGGTGACACCCATGATGTTGCCTGGCTTCTTGGGGGTTCCTTCTAATCCTGGTGTGAATTTCCAGTTTGTCTTATACTCATCTTCTTTTGACCCTGGATCTCCATAGGTGGGTTGTTCCATTACCAGTCAACTCTTTTCTCACTTCACACCCATAGCTCTGAGCTTTTTGATCCCATAATATGTGTCGTCTGCTTAGCTTCTTGGTATTTGTTATATACAACATTATATTATGCCAAAGACACAAATACAAACTTCTGATTGTATTTATTCACTCATCCAGCCAGGAAGCCAAGCAGTTGGCTTTAAGTAAAGAAGATGACCCTCCATCATGTGAGCTGGCCTCTCTTGCACTGTGGTCTTCTGCTGTCCTGTCCCTCCGAAGGTGCTTATGAAACTTTCCATTTTCTTTTGCTGCAAGAGACCATACTTGAGTTTTGTTCCATTCAGCAAATACTTGTCATCCATCCATTCATCCATCCATCCACCCATCCAGTCAGCCACCCACCCAGCCACCCTCTGTCCTCCTATCCATCCATCCATTCATCCATCCATCCATCCATCCATCCACCTATCCACCCATCCATGTATACACTCATCCATCCATCCATCCATTCATCCATCCACCTATCCACCCATCCATGTATACACTCATCCATCCATCCATCTATCCATCCATCCATCCATCCATCCATCCACCTATCCACCCATCCATGTATACACTCATCCATCCATCCATCCATCCATCCATCCATCCACCTATCCACCCATCCATGTATACACTCATCCATCCATCCATCCATCCACCTATCCACCCATCCATATATACAGTCATCCATCCATCCATCCATCCATCCATCCATCCACCTATCCACCCATCCATGTATACACTCATCCATCCATCCATCCATCCATCCATACATACATACATACACCTATCCACCCATCCATGTATACACTCATCCATCCATCCATCCACTCATCCACCCATTTATTAACTAAGGTTCTCATTCTAGAACACATATTGATCACAGTAATGTCATGAGTTGTGTTGGGTACTAGAAACAGAAAGGAAAGACACATTTTCAGATCAGTTACTCTAAAGTGGTCCCTTGGTTCCTATATGCAGCATAGAGAGTTCCTCAGTACACTCTGAGACTCGCCTATAATTCCACAAAGAGGCATTTGCTAAATCTTCCTAAAGCATAGGGACTGCCAGGGTTAATTCACTGCCTCACTTCAGGGTATAACTGACCAGATGGTGACTGGGAAAGGGATAAAAGGAGCCTTTTCATGTCCGACCCTAACAACTTTCACTCCCAGGCAGAACTCCTGAGAGGCGCCTGCCCCAGGGAAGCTGGAGCCCCTGAGAAACTACTGGAAGGATGTGTTAACAGCCCATAGCTGTCAAGTAGGAGACCCACATAAAAGACCCGCTCCCCAAGCCCAACACGGGGTGGAAGTAATGAGGTGTTCAGCATTTGAAAGGGACACACACAACTCTCTTCTCAGGCCAGAGCCAGGAGGCGCTTTGGATTCCATTGCTTAGGGGATTCTCTGCGGAGAAGTTGCCTGTAGCGCAGCGGGTAGGAGAGAGGCTGCCAGAAGGCTGCAGAATGCAGGAGAAGGGACCGGCAACCCTGGGGCAGGACTCGTGTGGAGAGCAGAGGTGATCCAGCATGGACGTGAGTTGCAGCATTCGGAAAACCATTTGTTACCTCCACAGTTCACACGTGAAACAGGTGTGCTCCCCAACATTCACGTCTGAGATGAGATGTGCACCTGTGCTTCTCAGAGAGCCTTCAGAAAAGGTGCTCTGGGCCCTGTATCTTCCATGCACAGCTGCAAATCCACCCTGCCATAGGCATTAGGTAAGTTGGTACACGTTAGAGAATGTCGTCTTCAGCCTGATCCTCTTGTGGATTTGACACTGTGTTGCTGAGCGCCCAGGTTCTCCTGGTGGGACACAGTCTGTCATTCCAGGAGGTGTCTGCAGAGGTGCTGGGTGAGTTTATGGATGCCCTCCGCTCAGGTGTGGGGACAGGCTTGTGTGATTGCTCTCCAGTCTAAAGAAAACATGGCGTGATTTTGAGTTGAATCTGCTGGTTAGTTGTACGTGGCAACCTTTCTCCACCCAGAACACACTGGGCTGCCTGATAAGGGCAGATCCTCCGTGGCAGATGAAGGGAACCCTGCTGAGGGAACAGTCAAACGTACCCTGTCAGAAGGACGCTGTCAAAGAGGAGGGGACCTGGACGGGGTGCCTCTGCCCAGCCGGCTGCAGCTGCTCACCAAGCACTTTCCCTCTACCCCAGGGACGTCTGCAATGCCTGGACTGGGCACCAGGCTTTGGGCAAGAGCAGTGCCTTGTAGAGGCCACGTCTTTCCTGCTCATTTACTTCGATGATATTTCCCCCCAGTTTTTTAGCAGAGCAGCCCTGGGGTGATTATCAGGTGGGAGCTGATGTTCCCGCCATGCCTGGAAAAGGCATGGAGAGGAGTCCGTGTGTCCTGAGAACCTTGTGGTGTTGAGTGCCCCGTGCTGGCGTGGTCTATGCCGACATGGCTCAGGTGACAGAGATGGTGTGCTGAACGGGTCCCCTTATTCAGGTGTTTAGCACTGCGCCTGGTTGCAGGGTACTAGGGTTTTTACAGTGGTCGTCCAGTGGGGAATTTCTGGGGGCCGCTTCCTGGTATGTATTTTACCTCTTACTCACGGCTTGGCTGCGCTCTCCTGTGCCCTCGGCTTGGACAGGAGGAGGGGAGCTAACTGCGAGTGGTTTCAAACCTCCCTCTGTGTCTGGATTGTTTTTGGCTTCAATAGGTTACAGTAGGTGCCAGGCGTCATGGAAAAGCAAGTTTTAAGTAAAAATCAGAAACTGTTGGATTAGCTCACTGCTTTGTGCTTCATTTAGTTGGGAAACAGTGTTGTATTTTGCCAAAATGTGGAACAAATCCTAATGTCCTTTAATAAATCTCCTTTTCATCGCATAAGTATTTGACACCATTCATATGTGTTCACAAAGAGGGAGAGCTTGCACTAGAGAGCAGAGTCTGCGTGGCCTCTCCACCTTCAAAGCGCAGTGGTGACAGGTGGTGGAACTGTGAGAGGAGGAAAGTCATGGCATGGGACTCAGCTTCTGTTACTGTAAAAAAAAAGAAACCTGAGATAAGCAACTTAGCCAGACGAAAGGCTTATTTTGGCGCCCAGCGTCGGTGGGTGCTGTTGCTTTGGGCCTGTGGTGGGGCAGCTCACCACAGTGCGCGAGAGGGTGTAGGAGAGGCCCGCTCGGGTCCTGGCCGCGGAGGTAGCAGAGACAGGAAGAGGGCCGAGGTCCTCAGGCCCCGTTCAAGGTCACGGCCCCAATGTCAGCTGCCTTCCACTGCGCCCCACCTCCTCAAGGTCCCCTCACCCCTAGCAGTGCCACAGCCTGGCTGGGGAACAAGCCTTCAACACACCGTCTCTGGGGACCACTTGAGATGAGATTTCAGTACCTGGACGTCCGTGGTGCCTGCGGCCACGACGCTGCTTACGCAGGCTGCGGTGGAAGGCGGTGGTGAGAAGAGGCAAGAGCAGCACTAGCAGAACTTCCGTCCTAACCTCTGCACATTCGTGCGTCACGGAGCGGGGGACAGCGGGCCGTCTTGGGAAGGACTGAGGTTCCCTGCAGTCGCGTCCCCAGTTCCCAGACCTGTGGAGTCTTGCCTTCATGACCGGGGAGGGCACTCCGCTCTGTCACCCTGTGCTCTGCACAGGAGCACCTGCTGCTCCTGTGCAGAACCTCCCGCCCTAGGCCGCGGGCCGCCAGGCCTTTCTGCCATCGTCGGTGCGCAGCCCTGCTCCTTAGGGCCGAAGTCACACTGTTCAGTGTGCAGCTCTGACACGTCAAGCTTCAAATATTTCTTTCTGATACATATTTATGTTGATGTACATTATTTACTTACACACGTATTTTACATAAATATACATACTGCACATGTTCTATATGTACATGTATGTATTGTGTGTTACATACATAAACATGAATATAATGTATAACTCATAAATATACATACGTAATTCATATAAATGCATTGCATAATTAAATGATATAATATGTTAGTGTAATATGTTTACATTTACATCGTAGTTACAAAGTATGACTATGTCAATATATTTATATAATTATAGCCAACTATAAATGTATCATTATGCTTAAAATATACATGTATAAAGAAGCTATAGATATAGAAATATGAGATGAACACACATATATGTACACATATAGCTGTTAGAACTGCATCCACATATATTTAAATGACCGAATGAAAGAAAACTGGGTGGTCTCCGCGTCAGTCGGCAGAGCTGACGGTGTGTCGGAGGCTCGATCTCTCACTGCAGCTCAGCAGCACATTCTGTTACCCCCTCAGTCTGTACCTTATCACCACGTGCAGAGCTCACTGGGAAGATCAGGGGCGCTGTCGTCTCGTGTCTCCCACGACCCCAGCTCTCCTTAACTGGACACCTGCTGTCCACATGCAATGAGTGGCCTGGGTTCCAATGTTGTCTTTTTTCTTTTTTCGTACCAGGAATTAAACTCAAGGGCACTCGACCACTGAGCCACATCCTCAGCTCTATTATGTGTTTTATTTAGAAACAGGGTCTCCCTGAGTTGCTTAGTGCCTCGCCGTTGCTGAGGCTGGCTTTGAACTCGCCATCCTCCTGTCTCAGCCTCCCGAGCCGCTGGGATCCTAGGCATGAGTCACCGTGGCTGGCTCCTGGCAGAGGTTTTCTGCCATTCTGTGGAACATCTCTTTGGTCTGTTAGTTGCTTCCCTTGCTGTGCAGCAGCTTTTTAATGCGATGCAGTTCCATTGTGGAGTTTGGCTCTTACTCTCCGAGCGGTGGTCTGTGTGTGTGTCTTGAAGTGCCCACGTGTCTGTTCTTAAAGTGCCTTCCTCTGTTTTCCAGAGTGTGGCTGCCTGTCTCCTTTCCCCACAAGAGGATGTGGAAACTTTCCTGTGTGTTAGTTGATGATCCAGACTTACTGCACACCGTTCATCCTCTTTCAGCCTCTAACATGGAGGTCATCTTCAGGGAGATGTGGCCAGCATGTGACCCTCACATTAGGTGGCCCGCACAGCCTTACTTATTGAGTCACCAGCTTCATTTTCTATCTCCTGCTTCACTTTCAGTCCAGAGCTGATGGCAGCTGCCAGCCCGTGACCCCTTCCCACGCTGCCCTGTTCACCTGCTGGTGAGATTCACTCGGCAGTCCCGCGGTGATTCTGGCAACCTTTACGCCCTCTTTCAGAAAATTGTGAGAGTAGGAACTTCGCTTCCTCCAGAGACCCCAAGGGAGATAGCAGGCAACACGGGACCTTAGGGAGGTCACCGAGATTCCTGTGCCTTGCCCAGAACACCAGGAGTGATTCTTCCATTCCAGAGTGGTCTTGAGAACTGGGTTTTGTGAATATCCTTGTAGGAGGACCCATGTCCAAATCCCAAGGCTTCTGTATGTTAGCCTTCTGCAGAAGAAAGATATGCATAATGGCATCTTGAGAAAGCTCCTCAGAGCAATGAACTTCTACTCTTCCCCTCCCTTGTCATGGGAGAGCATCCACATATCAGACAGAACATTTGGCCTTTGGATTTTGGGGATTGGCTTATTTCACTTAGCATGATAGTCTCCAGATCCATCCATTTACCTGCAGATTCCATCGTGTCATTCTTCTTCATGGCTGAGTAATATTCCTTTGTGTATATGTACCACATTTTCTTTATCTATTCATCTGTTGAAGGGCACCTAGGTTGGTTCTGCTAATTTAGCTAGTATGAATTCAGCTGCTATAAACATTGATGTGGCTACATCACTGGAGTATGCTGATTTTAAGTCCTTTGGTGTAAATCAAGGAGAGGGATAGCTGAGTCAAATAGTGGTTACATTCCAAGTTTTCTGAGGAATCTCCATCCTGCTTTCTAGAGTGGTTGCACTAATTTGCAGTCCCACCAGCAATGTAAGAGTGAACCCTTTCCCCGCATCCTCACCAACACTTACTGTTGCTTGTATTCATGATAATTGCCATAATACGTCAAAATACAGTCTACTTTCATATATTTCTAGAAAGAACAAATTAAAAAAAAGGAAAAGCTCCATAGATTGTGGAGGAGGCACTCTGGGTTGATCTGATAGTTTCATAAGATCATAAAGGATTTAGCTTCTCCAGCTTTTGGCTCTACCATGCCTCATGCACTAAAATGGCTGCTGGAGCTCCAGCCTTCACATGCACATCTCAGAAGCAAAATGAGAAGAGACAAAAAGGAAGGAAGGATGCTGTTCCTCCTAGTCCTCTAAAAAGTTACCAGTTTGCTGCTTCTCTCTACCCAGAACTTAACCAGACACTCCTAAACACACACATGGAATGTACAAACAGATATCTAGTTGAATGATGTAAAAGGAAGGTGATTAACTTATTCTCTCTTCTGAGTTTGTGAGTTATGGTGTATCTCTGCAGTAGTATTTCATGTTTCTCTCCTATGTTCAATCTTGGGGGCTCAATAAACAGTGAAAAGAAGACCAGTTTTTCAGGTCAGTGTTTAAGTGCGTCTTGGGTTAAGGAGTGTGTCTCAGTACTTGAGACCTTGGAAGACCTGCTAACAACTGTCCCCAGAAGTCCTCCCTCCTCCTGACATCATGCAGGTTAAATGCTGTCTTAGCATAGCATGTTTTTGAAAGAATATGGGATTTTTAGTATTTCAACATTCTGTTCCTTCAGAAGAAGAACCGAGGGATGCGTAGGTGCTCAGTTATCCAACAGTTTAAAAAACCAATTTATGTTGAGGCAAGATGATGGCCTGGGGAAAAGTAAAATATCTTAAAAGAAGCATTTGGAAAATTAAGACTAAATTGAGGAGGCTTTGGCAGTTGGGAATCGCGTAAACTTTTTCTAAAGACTTACATGAAGGAAACGGGAATTAGACTGAATTAAGTTGACACGAGACAACATTCTGGTTGTTGAAGAAGAAGAAGAAGAAGAGAGCGGGAGGGGGATAGAGAGGGAAGGGCGTTAGGGACACGTCCTCAAGGACAGGCCCACGGGACCCATCCCTTCACCCAGGTCCCAGCTCCTCCTGTTCCCACCTCTCCCAGGGAGTAGTCCGTCTAGCTGTCAGTGGATTGGTCCCCCAGTGAGGTCTGAGCCCTCATGGTCCAGTTACTGCCCAGAACCCCACCTCGGAGCATGGCTGCATGGGAGACGGCGCTAATCAGCTCTACACACTGTGACCAAAATACTGGACAAGAGCCACTTGGAGGAGGAAAAGTTTGCTTGGGGCTCACGGTCTCGGGGGTGTTGGTCCATGGACGCCATTGCTCTGGGCCCAGGTGAGGAGCACATCCTGGAGGAAGGCTCACAGAGGAAAGCTGCTGAGCTCATGGCGGGGTCAGGAAGCAGAATGGAGGAGAAGGGGCTGTGGGAAGAGCCCCTCCAGGGCTCGCCCCGGGGACCCACCTCCTGCAGCCACGCCCGCCTGCCCTGGTTCCCACCCAGTCAGTCCATTCCAACCAGGAGGCACTGACCAGGGCGCAGCTGTTACAGTCCCGTCAGCTCACCTCTGCACCCTCCTGCTTCACGGGGGCTGTGGGGGACACCTCACATCCAGACCGTGGTGTGACCCAGCCTTCAACGCGTGAGCCTTTGGGTGCATTCTACATCCAGAGCACCCCGAGGTCTAGCCATAGCCGTCATGCACACACGATGCTCATCTGAGTAAGAGTGTGGCGTTAACCAGGGAACGTTTAGAGCAGGCTCTAGAATCACGGGGTCCAACCTTGAGTTCTGTAAGGTGGACGGATCCGGCTCCTGACCTGGAGAGGGTGTGGGACTTTAATCTCCTGCATGAGTGTTGACAGCCCAAATCCAGCTTGAAGCTTGTAAGTGCTTCATCTAAACAAAAACAGCAAGAAGCACGAACACTGCAAAGCCGGGGGGGGGGGGGG